>JARFNW010142415.1:0-10246 GCA_031763155.1 Dirona albolineata | reverse complement strand
AACTACTGTCACTAGTATCACCACCATATCACAACTACCGCAAAAACTACCAGCACCACAACCACTACAGTTTTTTTTCAAACAAATCAATTTGCCTTAGATGTCTATCCCTGTTTGATACACACCTTAATACATACTTAAACCTGTTCAAACTGAATTACCTATATGGCCGTGCAGCGCTGTGCGCTGGAAAAAAAATTTTGGTCCAGAATATGAACATTTTGGCATCAGGGAAAATCAGGGAAAAGAAATTTTTTAATTGTGTGGGAACCCTGAGAGAAACAAGCAGCCGGATCTCTACTATTTTAGAGGTCTATTTATACGGGCGCTACAGGGGAAATGAAGCATGCGATCGGGCGGGCGCTATAGGTTCTATTGGGTTAACTAGGTTTGAATTAAAGGTGATAGTTTGTTTTTAAAACATCTGTTCCATCCTAACCCACTTTCTCTCTCTCTCAGGCTGAATCTTATCTTCGAAGAGCCAATGTGATCAGACAGGACTTTGACGTGGCCTACGCAATTGTTGACTTTTCTCGCCTAGGAAGGCGCATCGCTGATGACTGCTCTCTCTACCCGACACACTGGCTGGAGAAGAAAGTCTCAGGAGGTAAATGGGCTTGTTCACAACGGGGTTCTTATGATTACTCTGGATGGGCCAGCAACCCGCCTTTGGCTTTGTCAGGTCTCACCCCTGTCAAAATTCAGGCCATGCAGGCCCTATATGTAATTACTGCCTTTCATATGGAAACGGCATCAGGTAGGGCCAGCCCGATCCAAATTTAACACGGCTTGAGACTGAGACCCATCACAGGCCATGCAATTACTGTCCTTTCATTTGGAAACGGCAGTATAGGTGCCGGGTTTATACTGATTAGAGGGCTGGACATTGTGGATCAATACTTTGACCAAGCTGGTAATCAATCCACTGTGATTATTCTGTAGATATCAATTCTGACACAATATCAGTGATAATAAGTAATTTGATGATAGTGATAGGTTCTTTGGTAATAATTATGAAAATGATAATAATAATAGTAGTAATAATAGTAATAGTAATAATAATGGTGGTAATAATAGTAGTAATAATAATAGTGGTAATAATAGTAGTAATAATAATAATAATAGTAAAAATAGTAGTAATAATAATAGTAGTAATAATGATAGTAGTTAAAATTGTAGTAATAATAATAGTAATAGGCAGATTTATTGTGCATTATGCACACACAGGATCCCCCTGGGTTCTTTTTTTTTTTTGTTGTTGTCATATCTGAGAACTATAGGTTTCCATCTCCACTGCCTGTACGCCGCATTTACACTTGGCGTTCGACCCTCGGCTGTTTGCGTATTATTTCCATGCAGTGAATCATGTCTATGATGATGTGCTTGCTATATGATGTGTACACTTGTGTTTCACATTCTCATTCGACCGCGTTGTCATGTTTGAAACCATGAAAAATGTTGGTAAATGAAACAAGGAACTAAAACAACCAGATGAAGTCACTTAGCAATACCATTCTGGGTGTGTGCTCACGCGAGCGTGTTGTGTGCTCACGCGAGCGTGTTGTGTGCATTCTCTCTCTCTCTCTCTCTCTTTGTGTGTGTGGGTGTGTAGTGTATACGTACCAGAGGTATCTCACCTGCAATGCATAGTGAGTGTGTACCGAAAGGGTCTTGTTTGTGCAATACCGGCTAAAAAAAGGGCTTTAAATTGAAAATAAAGAACGCAACAAAAAATTATCTGTACGCGAAGGTTTTACTAATTTTCGGTCACAGATTACGAATATATGCAATCATTTTTTTTATTTGATCGCTAAAATTAATATTTTATTCTTGTGTAAATGTTCCTCCGCCAAGACAAAAATATGAGAAATGTTCATCACCACGCCTGCTCGAGCGCCGAGTGAGGTTGCATCCAAAAAATATATAAAGCACTGCTTGATGTCGGGGTCAGCCCCAAGCGACGAAAATATTGTCCCTTCATCCCTGGCTTTTTTCCCCCAACACCTGCGTTCGTCGCTTGGGGCGTGCGTCTGGGCCCCCTAGGGCCTACCCTGGAGACCGAACGCCGCGTCTAATTGGCCCATTAGAGCTGGGCGATGTATTTTGTCCTTAGGAATCCTCCAATCATTGGGGAGTATCACTGGGCACGATTTAATGCTGGAGCCCTCTGTACAGGAGATGTAGCCCTTATATTATAACCACTCTACCATTGTGTTGGCAATGTGCTGTTATTATTATTATTATTATTATTATTATTATTATAATATTCATTTCAAGCATCGTTACAGATGTGCATTCACATTCATCGGCAATGTGTTGTTATGCTTACCTACCTTTCATTTTCAATATTCTTATTCTGAAATGGGATTTGTCGTAAAAAGTTTATGGCCATAGAAAGTATTTTCATATGATACTGTTCCGAAGTGGAAGGGAAAAAATGTCTCTGGGCCCGGCATTGAAAGACCCCATAGCTATTAAAATCTGGTTAAAGTTTTCTGTTCTCTTTTTTCTATTTGAATAATAAAATAGTTGGGTTGGTTTCTTTGTGTGTGTTGTTGCTTTTTTTTGGTTATATAATAAGACATGCTTTTTGCTCTGCATAAGTTAGCCTTCTGTTTTCACAAGCTATGGATTTGCTGTTAATGTTAATTTTTTATTTTTTTTGTTTATTGGTTTCTTTTGTGATGCCTATGATCATGTGATGCCTATGATCATGTGATATGATATTGTTATTCATCCCTTTACACCCCTCGTCTTTATCACCCCTCATCTTTATCACCCAGTGTACAAGCGAAGTGTTAAGGCCGAAGAGGAATTACAAGACGTCATGTACGCGATGATGTCCAACCAGATGGACACCCAGACCATCTTCAAGATCTACATCCGTAACCTGAGGAAGGAGGTTAACGCTGAGATGGAAATGGCAGCCCCTGCTGCCTAGGGGGTGGTGTGAAGGAGTGAGTCCCCCGGACCAAGTGTAAGGGTAGACGTTTTGGGATGGATTTGAAAGTAAGGGAAAGTTGTTTTATTGGGGTTTGCTGTGCAAAAATAGAAAAATGAAAAATGAAGGCATATTTAAAAATACCCTCCTACATAGGCATATAAACAAAGATGATGTGGTGTTTGGGTTTTTTTTATTTGCTGAACAAAATTTCAGGGAAATTTTTATTTGAGCTTCTCATGAAATAAATATTTAAAAAGCACAGC
This sequence comes from Dirona albolineata, assembly GCA_031763155.1. Lineage (NCBI taxonomy): Eukaryota > Metazoa > Mollusca > Gastropoda > Nudibranchia > Dironidae > Dirona > Dirona albolineata. Next base: position 7,039 of record JARFNW010142415.1, on the reverse strand, counting down.
TTTGAGACGATGCTCTTTTAGGGATCAGTAATGTTTAGGCAGTAAACCATATGTTCAGCACAATCAATTTAAACTTTTTTGTATAGACTAGTAACTTTCAAGTTGAAGGGAGAAATTTTTTATTTGGGATATCATTATATTATTACACTGTTTTTACCAGTTGAGGTAACGTCAAAACATGCCCGATTGTTTGTTGGAAAAGATTTTGAAGAGAAAGATGAGGAGAACATTCACACCAGTCAGCTATTTTATTTACTATACGGTATATATATATATATATATATGATTGTATAATATATTGTGTAAAATGACTTTTGTAAAATATCACATTGAAACTTGTTTTTACTTTGGGAATTTTTACTTTTTTAATGATAATGATAATGTAATCGGAGCATTTGTTGTATTTGGCTCAAAATTACCATCTGGAGACTTCAATAAACTTTAAATCAAATTTTTAAAATTTTTAATTTTAATTAAAGCTGTGTAATGTGACATTCAAAATGAATATTATTTGATGGGGCAATTTATATAAAAATGAGTTTTATGGTGTCTTAGAATTATTATTTTCAATATATAAAAAAAAATATTTGTAAGTCAAAGCAAGTGTGTTTCCTTTTGTTCTGTATTTCATTATCATATAAATGTCAATAATCTATTTTAATAACACATAGTTTACATACATGCACACATTTTAGAAACAGTCTTAAATTGTTTATTTTTTCCTTTCACAATGGCGTTTTCACACAAGAATATTGAATTTTATGAGGACTTTTTTTTATTTTAATTTTTAGTTTTTATTATTAGATCCATTTGTCTTTTTTCCCTTTGTTATGATATTATATTGGCCAACCAAAGTTATTTAATTAAATCTATCACATTGGGTTTGTGCAAAAATTGTGTCCGGACTCCCTTAACTTTTTTTTTTTGGAATGAATTGATACTAAATGATAGTCGAGCAAAAAGTCTTATTCTGTTGTGCATGAAACTAACAATAACAACGTGAGATTATTATTTGTATTTGTCTATGCCCATCTCCATGTTTACAATTTAAATACAGATAAGTGTTGAAAAGTGATATATTGAAATTGAAATACCGTACATTACCAATTTGCTCAGACAAGGACTCTTTTTTTTGTGTGTGAAGTTTTTTGTTCCTCTATATAATAATATATTAATTATAAAACAATCTTATAAAACAATCACCATTCTTTCGACATTCACCATTTTTATTGAAGTCAGAATGCATGCTTTTTTTGTTTTTAACCAAAAAAAATTTTTTTTTTTATTTGGGACAAATCAAGAAAATTGAAATAAAATTTATGAACTGCTGCAAACAAATTTTACAAAAATTATGATTATTATTATCATTATAATAATATTTTTTTTCCTGTTGCACATTTGGATCTTTCATTCAAGTTTTGACTGCAGCATTTGAGTGCTGTTTTGATTAAAATCTATTTTTGAAGTTCAAAGAATGCAGAATTTTGTCTTTCATTGCAGTAATTACAATAGTTACTTTTCTATTTTGAATTTTCCATTTGTACATAGTTTTTTATATATATATATGTATTTATCTGTTTTGCATTTACCTTGCCTGTTCCATTACTTTCCTCTATTCTCTTTTGTATTCATCTAATCCTAGTTTTATGGACTCTATGTTTAAGTGTTTGTTAAGGCATGAAATTAATTTAAATTATTTTTTTTTAAAGAGAAGAACTCTGAGGAAATGGTCTTGATTATAAGATGGGATAGCATATTTATTTATTGACCTATGAAGAAAAATTATAATCTGTGTTATACAGGTCTTCAGACCTCGCATGAACTAACTACATGAATGAACGAATGCCCCAGCCCAATGCAACTCAATAAAATTTAAAAAATATTTTTACTATCAATATTCCGTGCAGTAGATAAAATGAATTTGAATGACCTTGCTAGGCTTTGGTGTTTCTTATGAATAAGACCGAACAGTTTAATTCGGAGCAATCTAACTTAAGGCTGAAAAGAAGGAAAGCAGCTCAAGTTTTCTTATCCAATGCTATTAATATCATCAATGACCTTTCTTGTAAATTTGAATCGCTAAATGTGGGGTCCCTTTGCAAATTGTGTTGTCTTATCCATTTTCTCCAGACTATCCATTGGTTTAACTGTTAAGAAATTTCCAATTAAATGGTATAAAAATACCTAGTTGTTGTCCTGGTTTTGGTTTTTTTATCTCTTCTTATGTAAATATGTATGGGAAACCTACTGTAATTGTGTAATGTTTTACTTTCAATAAAAATGAATACGAGTCCAAATTTTGGCATTAACTTTTTTTCTTCTCTTTTTATGAATTTCCGATTTTTGGATTGCACCGAATATCATGTATGGAAACACTTAAGTTGGTCTTCAATTATGTTTTCCCGATTTCAGAGACTTAATGGACATAGAGGCCACAGGTTTGAATCCTGGATCAGACAAGTTTTTAATAGTTTACAACTCTCATTCCAACCAATTCTCTAGTACAGGGTGTCCCATAAAAAAGCAGTACGATTTCATGTCAAGAGAGATATGAAGAAAGTTTTTTTGTACATACCTAATTTTTTTATGGATATTCCACCCATTAACCGATGTTTTTAAAAAAAACTCCTGATGCGGTAATAGACGTTTTCGCAAACTTTTTCATTTGGGTCAACGGGAATAGCTTTAACTTCTCTTCAGATGTTTTTCTTTGGGTTGGGTCAGCGAGGATTGCTGAAGACCCTTTTTAATAGCCCTTTAATAGTCCCATGGATTTTAATCAGGACTGCGAGACGGCCATGTAATCCGTGCTCTTCTTGAAAAGAAGCGATCTCCAACCTTTTTTTCCAGAAATATCCATGCATGTGTTCGCAGTTTGTGCCAAGGCTCCACCTTGCATGAAAATCAACTGTTTAGTGTTGACGTTTTCAACAATTTGAGGAGAATGTATTGTTTTTATCATATTTAAGTATCTCTGACTTTCACTTTCATGATTATTATCCCATGCACTTCAAAAAGGAACGGACCAATCACTGATTTGTATAATAATAATAATAATAATAGCATTCCAACCGGTCAGCTTCTCCATGGATACTGAAGCCGATCGTATTTGTGTGGTTGCTCGTAAATCCACGTCTTGTTAGTTGACATGTCCAGACCAATCAAAATGTGATTCATCAGAAAAAAATGATTTTATGTGACAGGTACACAGACTTTACACCATTTATCCCCCTGTAAGCCGTGTCATTCAATAACCTTCTCATCTCTGATGGGGAGCATACAGTAGGGCAGCCTGTTTTAGGCTCGTCATACTGACAATGTCTTCTTTTCCAGTAGCTAATTTCTCATTCACACCTGAGTCGGGAGAAGAAAAACGAGTCAGGGGACTCAAGGACTCAACAACATCAGTGCTGGGATCTCACAATCTTATAGCCAGCGGCCTAAACACTCAGCTCAGCCACCTACGCCACATAAAAAGAAGTAAACATACAACTGGCTTTTATTGACATTATTCTAATATTTAATTCAACAAATTGTTGGGGGTTTTGTATTTTATTTTTATGCGAAGGAAGTTTCATTTTGTGATCAAGAATCTGGGGGAGCATCCACAAAGTCGAGTAGCATGTCCTCCACCATGTTACTGCTGGCAGTAGCACTCTGGTGAGGAAGAAAAATGTGGAAAAGTCGTCAGAACCTGGGCACATCATTCTACATTCTACATACTCACCAATGGTCACCCTAAATCTAGCATTAGGAGTGCAATTCCAGTTGATTAAATAGAAGGGAAAAAAAATTAAAACTGAAAAAATAGATGTGAGACATTAATTATTTCAATGAAAATTGTTTTTCTCTATCTAGCTACTGAAGAAAAAAATCTGTGGTAAAAGTGGTAAAAAAATCGGTACCATACAGATAAAATTTGTACAGGTGGCAGGTCTGTTATCATGACAAAACCTTTTGAAGACAAGTACTCATTCGCAAATGAGGAAAAATGTGAAACAGAGTTAGTACCTCCTAAGGACTCCACCTCAGGCCTAGTATTGTCGGGATTTTAACCCGGGATCTCACGATTGACTCAATCATGGCAGAGTAACCACTCGACCCTCAACACTCTTGATTGTGAGCAGTGTTGTCCTTGTCTAAGAATTAAATTTGCACCTAAAAAAAGTGTAACTTGTAACAGTAACAGGCCACATGTGTCATCTGGGGCAAATGTAAAGCACTTGGAGCACGAGCATGAGTAAGCGCTATATATTACATTTACAACATTCTGTATATTTCCCCCCAACAATGTTATTAAGTTATATGGTGGAGAATCATGGTCACTAGATTATTGATAGCAAAGATAACAGAAGGTTACCAGCAGAAATTCTTTAAAAAATGATTGGTAAAACAAAAAGAGATAAAATAACGGAATATTGGAATTAGGGAACAAGTTAAAACAGATACTTTAGAGACAAAAATTGAAAGAAATCAGTCCAGTTAAGATGGTGGTATGGCTATCTAAATAGAATGAATGAATGAAGGAATTAAACAGCAGGGGACGGTGCCTCAAGCTAGACCATAGAAGACAATATTATAATAATATGGAGAGAAGTTTGTTTATCGAGTCCCCTTTAAACCGCAATAAGTAGTGTAGGGGCTAGCCATGTGTCAAGTTCTGAAGGGTGCACATGACAAATGGCAGTAAATCCAAATGTCAATGAGGACTTAACACAGCTCATCACCTAACACATGGCTAGAAAGACTGCATCAGGAATTAAAGATGAGCAGGTGATCAGCCCACTGCGTTGGAGAGAAGTAATACCAGAGAATGTAGAAAGGAGAGGCATCAAATTAGTCAGTGCAGTGCAAAGGAAATGAGTCATGGTAAGGATTCAGGGAGGAAATATATTTAAGAACTATTGATAAAGAAAGAAAGAGTACATTTAACAATACTCTTGAATCTTTTTGTTGGATTGCCATACTGGTAGAAGCAAACTGAGTTGACGGACAGGTCGATTCCAGGGTCACAAGCCCTTACAACTTACAAAGAAAAGAGAGCACACCCTGGGACTGGGACCGCCGTTCCCCGCTTCCTCCTCATCACCACACCTCTGCGTTCGGTAATTTTAACACAATTAACATTAACTTTCGATGGGCCGCGGGCTTGCCTATCGAGTATATTAAAACAGGGACACAAGAAGACAGAAGACACCTACCTGTTCCTTGTCAGTGGACAAATCCATTTTTGATCTCTTCACATCCTTCGCAGGAGATTCGTCCGACAAATTTGTGCGTTTCTGGAAGAAAAAAAAAGAAAAGGAAAATGCAGATTAATATCATTACCGTATGGAAAACACACAGAAAGAAGAGAAAAGAAAAACAACAAAAACAAAGTTGATATTAATGATATCTACTAAATTCTACCAATTTTCTTAACATCTAATTAATATTTTTTCTTATCTTGCACACAATAAACAGTGGGTCCGTTTATTTTCTATGCAGATAAATTTGTAGTATCATCACATAGCTACGCCCGGCAAAAAGTTACGATAAATAGTAATTTTTTCACTTACAGAGTGTTGCTTAGTCCCTCTTTTGTTTTCCTGTTTTCCCCTCGTCTTGTCCTTGGGCGTTGAAACTGTGGCAGCAGCAGCAGCCATTGAATCACCTCTTGTGGTGGTTGGTTCACCATCTTCTATCGAACCAGAACCTTGCCCGGCAACGTTTTTATGATCGGAGTCAGACGTGGGGGTGACTTCCTGATTCCCGTTATTCTTGTAATGGTCGCTGGGCATGGGTGAATCTTTCCCATCTTCGTCCTCGTCCTCATCATCATCATCATCACTTTGGTTATCATCCTGCTGTGACAACCTTGATGTGTTATCATTTGTTGACGGTGCAAAGCTTCCTGCAGTAACCTAGTAGGTTAAAAGGAAAGAAGGAAAGACTTAAAACGGTTGAAAATTGTTTATCGAGTCCCCTTTATACTGCAAAAAGCAGTGTAGAGGCCAGCCATATGTCAAGCTCTGAAGGGTGCACATGACGAATGAAAGTAAATCCAAATGTCAATGGCTAGAAAGATTGCATCAGGAATTAAAGACGAGCAGGTGATGAGCCCACTACATCCGAACACCTTTACCAGTAAATTGGACAGCAATGTACCATGAGGTCCATACATTATACCAGTTAACACTTTGCCGTTGCCCTACTGGTTACTATTCAGTTATACGACAACTGACAGCTGCAACCTGGGCATAAAATGGTTGGAAATATGACTATTATCACAGGAACAATCACCAGTAAAAGATAGATGGGGTAGGGGTGGGGGTACGAAGGGAAAGAGATGGTCGCCCACAAGAAATGCAGAAATACACCTGCAGACCTGCCACACATTTGAAAAAAAAATCTATATTACCCTGATCAAAAATCAGATTTTGGAGGAAAAAATCTGAATATTATTCACAAAAATACTTTTTATGTGAAAACAAATAAAAAAATATTTTTAAAAATTCTACTGTCATGTTTTTATACTCAAAATTTAATGTATTTTAGCCGTCTTTGTGTTTAAAGCATTCAATTGAATAGGAAAAAACTAAAACTGAAAAAAAGTTTTGAGACATTAATTTTGATGCAAAAACTCTGTATCAGTGATCAGGTAGAACAAAATCCGAAAATAGACCAAAAGCAGAAAAAAAATCTGTATGTTGATGTTAAAATACTCTACAAATCGTCGCGGATGCACAGAATTTTTCTAAGTCTTTGGCAAATTAAGAATTCATAAAATATTTAATTATTGAGCTAGAAGGAAACCGAAGACAATCGTTCTTCTCATAATCATAATGACAAGCTCTACAATGCTATTGCCGTCCCAGACCAGTTGTACCTAATAATACATATTAAATTGGTATCAGGGTTAATACACCTTTACAGGATCAAAATTCAAGACTTTTTCAAGACCTAATATGAAAAATTCAAGACCATGAAAATGCAAGATAAAAATAACGTAATTGGCGACATCAGTAAATGGAAAGGGAAGGAGTCACTTGATGACTCT
>JARFNW010142405.1:0-10246 GCA_031763155.1 Dirona albolineata | reverse complement strand
CACATATCAAGCAGTAATTCTCCATTAGGGCTCTCTATATTTTCACCTTCTTTTCCTATTGCTCCAAACCCGTTTTCTTGATTATTGCCTACTCTAGCATTAAGATCCCCTAGTATTATTATTTCCAGGTTTGACTTAGTAATGTCAAGTATTGATTGTAATTGGTGAATTATTCATGTATTATTATTCATTTCAATGCTGTGTGATGCTCCATATCTTATGTGTATAACATACATGTAATTTTTATACAAAATGACCCAGGCGTGTGTTTATTTAATCACTGTGTCCCTAAATAAATAAATATCATCTTGAAACTCCATTATATGCTTCCTTTGTTCACTTTATTAAATGTGTGTGATGTGTTTTCTTATTTTGTATAACTTTTGAGGGTTATATTAACTTTTTTTGTAACCCTATACTATGAATTGTATGGACCGCTCGGTGTCAAATGTGACCGAGTACCTCGATACCGCTCGGTGCCAATTGACGTTTACCTGTGTTGTCGTCAATTGACACAGAGTCACTCAGTGCCAATTGACGTTTTACCCCTGTTTTCGTCAATGACGTCAATTGGCACCGAGTCACTCGGTGCCAATTGACGTTACCATATAATTATAATATTAATATTATATATAGAGCTAATCACAAACAGACAGAGAGAGAGAGAGCAAACAGTGACACAAAACTGACAACAGTAGTATTACTAACTAAGACTAAGTAGACAGTAACTCAAGTAACTGTACTAACATAACTCAGTAATAACTGTCCTAGTAACATACAACCAACAGATCAGATCAGCAGAGTCAGAGTGAGTGAGTGAGGCAACAGAGAGCAAAGAGAGAGAATTGTTTCCCTCAAAAAATAGGGCGTGCTACATATTATGTAAATCAATTATTACTTAAGTCCAACTTGTCTCCAGAAAGTCATTTTGAATTGAAGAGTAGCAAACAATGTGAATAAATGAATTGACTTTTTGGAACGTTGTCGGAGGGCACCTTCAATGCCGAAGAACGAAAGGAACAGGGACGAAGACAGGAACAGGAAATGAATTGTCTCCCCTTTACCATATCCTTTCAAAATGGCTGACCAGTTTCGGTTTGTTTACAACCCATGTTTCTTATTGTTATTACCAATAAAGTTGTGACAGTGACGACAGGGGCCTAGTTTGTGTTCTATCATTGATTCTCTGATAAAATCAGATATATTTTATGCAGTTCATACATTAATTCAGCACAATGCCACGTTTGTGGTTAGGCTGCCGATCAATGATGAGGGTGAGGGAAGGGTAGAAGAAGTAGAAGTAAAAGTAAAAGTAGAAGTAGAAGTAGAAGAAGTAGAGAAAGAGAAGCAGAGGCAGGGTATAAGAGTAAGAGCAGTCAAGAGTAGAGCCTAGTCTAGATTAGATGCAATGATACTCAATGATAGTGTATTACCATTTTTATCATACGTTGAAGAATAAGAAGAGTTACTGTTACCGTTACTTCTGGATACCACTGCAGTCCAGGACAGTTTTGAATTTGAGAAGCCTTTTTTTTGTAATTGTGGCCTTGCTGGCTGCTGCTGCACTTGAAACTTGTACTACTACTTTTTTACAGGTGGCTGACTGTCTGTTGACAGTTGACTGATTGTTTTGACCTAACGGCAACGGCTGGTGCTTTTATTTTTTAATGCAATGTAGTCATGACTATATATTATACAAAGCTCACACAGGGCAATGTTGCTCGGGTGCCGGTTACACACTGCTTCCTGAACCCCAGGCACTTTGAATTAGTCTAAACTTCAGTGTGTATAGTAATGGTGTATGATTTAATGATGTCGCTAACACTAACACTGTCGCTAAGCTGCTCCACTGTACTGTATACACACTGTATACTTGCTGGCAAGTTTACATGGCCTTCTGCTCTGGTGAATATTTACAGAATGAAAATGACCATTATTGGGATCTATGTATGTGTTGACATAATAATATGTGTGAAAATTGAAAATATATATTATAGAGTTTAAAAAATTATTATTTATTCTATTTATATTCAAGTTTGATTTGGTCTCTTTAGCATTGAAATTAATTCCATGTTACATTTTTGTCCTACTTCAGAATTGCGCAGCCAAAAGAATACTATGGAAAATTTTTGGTAAGTGTTTTCTTTTTGTTGTTAAACTTTGTTTACTGCCAACTTTGGGTTATTTTTATAATTATAAAGATTTATAATAGTCAGTCATTATATGAGAAACTTCAGGAAAGTCATACCAAGGATTCCACTTACACACCAAGCTGTCATATATTTTTTATTATTGATAATCTCTACTTTTTATTATTGTCACTTCCACAGGAGAAAGATGTGAGACCTGATAACAGAGAACTTGGAGAATTCCGATCATCGATTCTTAACATAGGTAAAAATGCTTTATCATCAACATGTTTACTCTGTCTGTACAAAGAGGTAACCAATCACTTAGTTGTGTTTTTAAAACTCTATTATATATTTGTGATGTCGGTTTTTAGAAATGACCAAAAAGTGACTTTTTCAATGACAAAATGAGTGCAAAACGGACTTAAAATAATGACATTTTGGTGTTGCCATGTTTCTCTATTCTTTTTACAATGTTATACTCCTAGGCAAGGGTGTTGAAATCATTTTGCTCTCTTTTAAATCAGGCACTATCTCAACAGCAGAGGGCTCATCTCTAGTCAAACTTGGTAACACATCAATTTTGTGTGGAATCAAAGCAGTAAGTATCCCATTGATTTATTATTCTTGCTGATCTTAATTTATGGACTACAATTGAAAATACCTACTTTCAGATATTTGAAGATATAGTCTAGCAGTCTACATTTTAGCAAATTTTCCACAATGATCAATTATAACATACATATATATGGTGCTTTTTGTTGTTGTTTTTTTTCGTTCAGTAGCACTAATTTTTATGTTCTAAATTGTCAATGGATACTTTTTTTTTCGTTTCTCTCTTGATTTCAAGAGAATCATGCGTAAATATATAATTTGAAATGCGTAATCTCTGTGATGTTGTAAAGTGATATTTTGATTCTCTTGTAAAGTGATATTTTGATTCTCTTAATTGAATATAAAATCACAATTAGATAAATAACATTTAGCAGGATAGGTAACAAAAAATGAGGAACCATATCAAATCTCTTGTTACTCCTGAGTTCTTGGTATTACAAGTCATCAAATTATAACCACACCGCCTTTCTCCGATACCAACATGACAGGGTTATGTATTTGTTTGGGACCAGAGGGTAATTTTGCCTCCCTCTGTTTCCGTCTTTATGCTGTAGTGTAGTAACTCCCAAGCCTCCCAGCTATTTTACTGAAAAAAAATGGGAGAAAATAATGTCTTGACCATTTGCTGTAGTTGAGGAGGTTAATTGATTTTGGCCTATTTTTTGTTGTTACTGACATGCCTGGCTTTGTATTTTGGGTTGTTATCATATCAGGAATAAAATGCAATGGACAAAGAAATGTAAAATGATTGATTTCCAAATGTTTTCTTATTCCAGAGATTTCGTTATATCCAACCTCATAATAAATCACCCCACAGTAGTTGTGAAACTATATGTACCGGGTAATGTAATATTTACTGTGTATCATTTTTTGTGTGTTTAATTCAGGAAGTTGCTTCACCTCGAGATGACCATCCAAAAGATGGATTCATAGGTTTGTTGATTTCAATATTTCTATTATGTGCTTTAGAGTTATATTACTTATTGAGATAGATATTTTAGAGTAAAATTACTTCTACAGACTAAGCCATTTTATATATATTATGGCTTCAACTATCCATAACAAATTATGTTAGTAATGCGATGGAGTTTATATTTGTTCAGTTTTATCGTCAGAACTAAAGCATAAAATGTATTTATCCATTTACTTTGATAATCACGTGCTACTACAGCTTTTTTCCCCCAACATTATCTTGTGGGCTGACTCTGGATGTTTTTTATCTTCTGACCAGTCCCAAATGTTGAATTGTCTCCCTTGTGTTCGTCCCGTTTCCGACCTGGACCTCCTGGAGAACAAGCCCAAGCATTGAGTGTCAGCATGCTTGAACTCATAACGAGGTAGACTAGTCCTGATTCTGACTATTTTTCATTATTGTTTTTATGAACTGCTTTGACTAACTCAATCCACCGGCAGCAGTATTTATATAGACCATATAATGCAAACTCATATGACGTTTTTCCATGTAAATAGTGAATCACTATAGTTTTAGTTACATCTTATGTTAGTATAATTGAATGTTGAATGATATCAAATAAGATTGTATAAAATTTGTAGACAGTTGTCATTTAACTGTCACACATGTAAAAAAAAAGAAATGTGTATGAAATAAAAGTAGAATTCATTATTTGAACACTTTTTTTAAATTTTTAATTACCATATTTCAGAGGGGGGAAAATGTAAAAAACGAAAACCTTGAAAATGTCCCATCTGGATACTGTGCAAAATGCTGTCTGTGTGAAAACATGCTATGCTAATCTACATTACATAACATTACAAAATCATTATATTATTTCTAAAAATGAATAAGGGGTAGGGATGGGACTGTGAAAGTTATCATGTTATAGGATGATGATATTCTTCAGTCAGATAACAAACCGACCTGGTGCCTCACTTTTTAGGGCTTTTCACTTAATTTGTAATACTGAATGCACTTACTCTGGCACCAAGGTACTGTCAGTTAGTCTTGTTTTGTTTTATACTTGTTTAGGTAAATATTACATCAAAAGGTCATGTAAAAATGTCATGATTTTATAATTGTATTGATTCACATTTGATTCTTCACATTGATTTGTTTCATCATAATTGATCTTTTCATGTCCTCGCCTTTTTTTCAGTTCAAATTGTGTCCAGTTGGAAGATCTGTCTATTTGTCCAGGAAAGGTAAAATTGCTTTACAACTGTTTGTATTATTTTTTTATAAAAAGAAAAATGATGTCATCAGTCTAAATAAATGCTGTTATGTAAATCCTGATATGTTTTTTGTCCCTTTATTCAGAGCTGAGTAATCATTTTATGAATGTTGGGATTTATGAATGATTATGAATCTAGGTATGCTTCCGTCCAACAAAGATGAATGTCTTTTGAATGCCTTTATATGTTTTAATATATCTTTTAAGAATGTTAAAAGTAATTTCCTGTTGGATTTTTATCTAGAGCACACCATTGTATATTGATTAGCGCATAGAGCATAACCTGGTCATGATTATGTTCTGTATAAATGCTATGTATTAGTATTATTATTATTATTATTGCTGTATTGTTATTATTATTATTTAAATTAATATTTTATGTTATCGTTTCCTCCTTAGCTGGTATGGGTGCTGCATATTGACCTTGTGTGCCTTGACTATGATGGCAACATTCACGATGCTTGTACCCTGGCTTTGATGGCTGCTCTCAAAAGTAGTAAGTCTTTGATTGTTTATGTATTGCAAGTAGTCTCTCCATCTGAAATTGTCTAAGTGGTTTTGATATGTCGTCATAATCATAAAATGATTTAAGAGCAGCTTTAGAAGTTGTTTGCAATTTTGTACATATATTCAGGAAAGGTGCATATTCGCAAGACAAATATGTTCTTTTTAGATAATTAGTAATTGATAGATTTTAAATATTTGTTACATTATATTATGTGCAGTAGATTTATTTATCAGTCTCACTCTGACCCTTGTTGTTTATTGCTGATTCATGATTATTTTATGTGATTCAAATTGTACTCTTCTCCCAGCATCTCTCCCGATGGTAAATATTGATGAGGATAGCGGAGACATCCGAACAGATCCAGACTCATCCGTCATGCTTCCTGTCACCTCAATTCCTGTATCCACGTCATTTGTCGTATTTGATGGGTGAGTTTTTCAAGGCTAGGTGATCGTGGAAGATTAAAAATACACACTTTAAAAAATCCTAACATTCCACATTCGCTCTCACTTATAAATTTCCTTACACCTAAAACCTCAGTTTCTTTTATTTACTTTTATATACAGTAGGCCCATATAACATGTCATTAACATTTTTATTTTTTATTTGTCCGTATGGATGTAGCTAACAAAAACATTGACAGTCTTTTTCCAAGGGAAACTGGCACGGGCATGATAAAAATATAGATGGAATCGGTTAAGACATTGCATTTCATCCGCGTATGTGGGGTGTGGTTTTCATTTTCGCTTTCTGCATTGCGTTGTTGTCCTTGGGAAAGAGGCTTTATACTTTGATCACCCCACTTGACCCAGGTGTACAAATGGGTACCAGCTGGCATCTGTGTAAGTATTCTGCTGTAGACCAGCGTCATATCGAGAGTATGGCGAATCGTCTCTTGTCTGCTTCATGTGGGATAAGCGCCAGTTCTATGGGACAAAATGCTCTTCCAGGACTTACTGTTTTTTAAAATCCTGATTGTGGCATATCATTGCCTATTTGTATTGTAAAACTTTCTGATGAATCAAATTATTATGACAGGTTTAATTCCTTTTAATTGCAATTTAACTGAATATGGTACCAAGCGTCAAGTTTGAACAGTATGCTTTCTTTTTTTCTTTTCTGCCAGAAAAATTATTCTTGTGGACCCGACCAGTGAGGAAGAAAATTTGGCAACAGGGGCAGTCACTGTGACAACAGAGGGAGATAATTTGATCAGCATTTATAAACCAGGTAGGTGTCCACCACTAAAGTCACTCAAACTCAAGTTTAGCTTCCTTTACAGATGTAAACCTTGAAACATCTAAAATTTGCCATATTTATCGTCTCTGCCTTGGAAAGCTAGTATGTGAGCTGGTGGCGCAGTGGTTAAGTCACTCGCCTTTGGTTTGAGAGGTTTAAATATAGGTGGAAGCACTGGATTTTTTTTTATCAAGACCTGGATATCCCTCATGGCAGCACTGCCCAACATATGATGCCTGGGTTATTTCGGTTTGCCCTCGGAATAGACCCAAAAGACAAATTTCCCCCTAGGATAAAAGGGAATCTATTTTATTTATTAATGTATGTCAAAACCACTACTTTTCAGGAGGCAAAAAAAAAAAAAAAAAAAAAGTTTTCACTTATAAACAAATGTATGCTACTGCTACCTTTAGAAAATCCTGTATAACTGGTGTGGTGAAAAGACTATAAATATTAGATCAAATTTTCAAACTAATTTTTGGCACACTACCTACTACACTTTCCTCTGATTTCATAAAGATGCTCTTTTTAATCAGCCTGGTTGGGCAGTCACCTTACAACTCATTAAAAACATTAATTTTGTATTCATTCTATTTTTTCCCTTTCCTCACTGAAACTATTAGGTGGAACTCCGATGACAGACAAGCAGATTGACATGTGTGTGGACAGAGCCTTCCAGAGAGGGAAGGATGCCGTCAGACTCATTAACGACACACTCGTCTCCATTGACAGATAGCACCCAGTAATCGTCTCTCATCTCATATGTCAATAAATACTTATCATGTTGCAAATCACCTACACCCGTTTCTCCAGTTTTCTTTCTCATTTTGTAGGGGTTTTTGTTTTCATTACTTCTTAGCTTGTACGAAGTCCAATTGCTTGTGTTGGGAACCAACTTATTTTGTTGTAAATCACCTACACCCCTTTCCTTTCTCATTTTGTGGGGTTTTTTGTTGGTGTTCAATACTTTAGTTTGGGCGGCACCCACCATGCTCATGCTGGGAATCAACTTATTTGGAACCCAAGACTGAGTGATCCAAATCCAAATCAATACAGAGGTGGGAAAGAATTTAGTATAAGCAGTGATCAGCCCACTTTATAAAACATTGTATGGCACCATGAGTAACACAATCTTTGGTAAGCCCATTTTCTGGCCAAATCGATGTTATGCATCCGCTGAAACCCTGTTACAATAGGTTTGGTGCCAACAGAAAAATCACATTACAATATCAACCAAAGGGAAACCATCATGTACATACTTTGATTTAGTGTATCTCCCTTGCTATATGATGCAAGGTTTTTAGTCACCCGAGGATGAGTTGAGAACATTCACTCACTGACTGAACTCAAGTATGAATGAAGACAAAGATGATGCGCCTGACAAGCTTCTCTAATATATTCTCCCCAGAAAGTTGAGGACTTTGCATGACACAGGGAGGGATACATGCTGTAAAGACAGCCTGTATTTGTGCAATAGTCGCTGGATAATTACGCGCTGATTGGGAGAAAAGAAAAGCGTGCAAGTACTTGTACTTGTACCGTGCAGTTATTGGAAACTACTGAAATAGTATTGTCTACTCTTATGCAACTTCAATCAGTTTCAATTGCAATAACTTTTGATTTTGGTGACACAAAACTGTTCTATGGATCACACAGTGGGCTCCAGCGTGATGTACCACAAATGTGCATTGGTATACAAGATGACGACATCACAGTTTTCCCATCTAGACTGACATTTTTTTCACTGTCTTTTTTCCTCCCTGTTTCTGGTTGTTGCTTTTAATGTGTCAAGTGTAAATTATTCATTATACCACAAATGTCAGTTTGTAGTTTTGATTAATTTATGCATACCTGGCGTTCATTTATGGGCACTTTTTAAAATTCTTAAATAGAAAAAATCAGTTCCCCTATTGTCAGCGTCCATTTGTGCAAATCAAGCAGTAACAACTGTACTAAGATTAAGACACAGACTAAAAACCAACTTTATCTTTTCAAATAACACATGGTTATGGGACTGCCACATGTCTCTGACAGATTCTTTATTGAGTGCAACATTGTTGATTACAATAAAACAAATTTTTGACAGAAGAAACAAACATAACAATAACAATAACCCACTTTTACCTTTTTTGAAAGGAGACAATAAATTTGTTTTTTTTTACAGCAGAACAAATTGTCCCAAAGAAAGTTTTTGAAAAAGATGTTGAGGGAAGTGCCTACCCAATATCAGAAATTGTCGAAAGAAGAGGGACTAAATTTGATGGTGCAGCGGAATGGAGTTAGACCGACACTTTTTGAGAAATTGTAAATGATTACAACCTATAACTGAAAGTGAAGAAAGGTGGTATGGGGCTTGAGTATTAAAAAAAAAAAAATGGCAACAGATAATAATCTTCTATGCATTACATTATATGTTTGAATGGCCGATTACATCTTGTCTAGAGGGGTGATGCCCAGTATGTGGAATGCAGTGGTGATGACGGAAGCAGTCACTTCACACAACAACAGGCGACTCATGTTCACTTTGACGATTTTGCCTAGGGAAAAAATAATCATGAAATGATGAGACAAGTCTTTACTTATAAGCAAACACAATAGTACATATACATAAAAAAACTAATCTTCAATAATAATAATAAGATCATTTATATAGCACCTTCCCTCACTAGCTCTTTGGGGTCTATTCCGAGGGTAATAAGTTCAGCAATCAGAATGTACAAGACATCAAAAACACTGGAAACTATGCACATCCACCCCTATAAACAACTGTAACTGTAACTATAAATAACTGTTGTAATGACATTAATGACAATGACAAAAACAGTAATTTAATAGGTAACAACCAATATTCCCATTTACAACACAATATGAAATTGTGTGAGGAAAGCCACACAGCCCATTTGAGGCCTTGGAGATAGTAATATGATATAGGGCAATGAGGACACCCACAACTATTATACTGTTGTGTTGGTGGCTGTATGGTTAGGCTACTTGGCTCGAGATGTCCTGAGTTCGAATCCTGGTTGATGCTACCAATATTGAGTCCATGGGAAAGACTAACACATTTATTTTCCTCACTCAACTCAGATGTGAATGGTAGGTACCACACTTTAGGCAGAGAAAGGATTTGTTAGTATGATTGTTTGACGAGCGAAACAGGCTTTTCTGCTGCTCTACTGTCTGCTCCCCATGTGAGTTGAGAAAGGTATTGAATGACGACATGGCTTAAAGTACAGAAAATCTTTAATACATCAATGATGGAGAGAAACAAAGGACGCCTCAATGGATACATTATCGTAATGAAAAAAAAGTTATTGATAACAGAAAGGCATTAGATAAGGTTAATGTGTCAAACACCCCCATCTCACAGACACAGGGAGGAACATAGTAGACCCTACTTGTAGCAATGGCTTCACTGAAAGTCAAAGCCTACCTCTTTAGGTTATTTCAGAAATCAAAAGGAGTAAGACAGTATTCAAGTGTATGTTGTCTGTCGGGGGGGGGGGGGGGGGGGGGGGGGGGGGGGGGGGGGGGGGGGGGGGGGGGGGGGGGGGGGGGGGGGGGGG
>JARFNW010142404.1:0-19682 GCA_031763155.1 Dirona albolineata | reverse complement strand
AATCTAATTTGCATGCAATTACGTGCACATACGTTTTTGATTTTCTATGTACACGTAATTGCGTGTGGCATTTTTGACGTGAACTTGCTATGTACACGTAATGTCGGAAAAGTGTGTGCATAGACCACTCACGTATTTTTAATGCTAAAATGAACATAAAAGTAGAAATAAATCCTCATTTTCCTTAGTCGCAGATGGAACACAATTCTTGCTCCTCAGTTGCCCCAAAAAGGCTCTTAATCTAATTTGCATGCAATTACGTTCGCTGTGCGGTCCATCAAGTTGGTTATCACGTGACACATTACAATCCGTGGTACGGTCCATGTAGTTGGTTATCACGTGGCACATTACAATTCGCTGTGCGGTCCATCACGTTGGTTATCACGTGCCACATTACAATCCGCAGTACAGTCCATCAAGTTGGTTAGCATGTGACACATTACAACCCGCTGTACGGTCCATGTAGTTGGTTATCATGTGACACATTACAATCCGCTGTACGGTCAATCAAGTTGGTTATCACGTAACATATTACAATTCGTTGTACGGTCCATGCAGTTGGTTATCACGTGACACTTTACAATTCGCTGTACGGTCAATCTAGTTGGTCATCATGTGACACATTCCAATCCGCTGTACGGTCCATCAAGTTGGTTATCACGTGACAAATTACAATTAGCTGTACGGTCAATCTAGTTATAATCCACCGTTTGTGACATATTACAATCCACTGCAGGTCCATGTAGTGGGTTATCACGTGACACATTATAATCCACTCTCGGGACAAATTACAATCCACTGTAGGTCCTTGTAGCTAATTATCTGACCTGTTGGATGTCGACATCTAATTTACTGTCCTTGTCTCCTGTCTGGTTGTCTGTCTGTCTGTATGTTTGTCTGTCTGTCTGTCTGTCATTGTTTTCTGACCTGTTTGATGTCGACATTTAATTTGCTGTCCTTGTCTCCTGTCTGGTTGTCTGTCTGTCTGTCTGTCATTGTTTTCTGACCTGTCGGATGTCGACATTTAATTTACTGTCCTTGTCTCCTGTCTGGTTGTCTGTATCTCTGTCTGTCATTGTTTTCTGACCTGTTGGATGTCGACATTTAATTTACTGTCCTTGTCTCCTGTCTGGTTGTCTGTCTGTCTGTCTGCCATTGTATTCTGACCTGTCGGATGTCGACATTTAATTTACTGTCCTTGTCTCCTGTCTGGTTGTCTGTCTGTCTGCCTGTCATTATTTTCTGACCTGTCGGATGTCGACATTTAATTTACTGTCCTTGTCTCCTGACTGGTTGTCTGTCTGTCTGTCTGCCATTGTTTTCTGACATGTTGGATGTCGACATTTAATTTACTGTCCTTGTCTCCTGACTGGTTGTCATTTTGTCTGTCTGCCATTGTATTCTGACCTGTTGGATGTCGACATTTAATTTACTGTCATTGTCTCCTGACTGGTTGTCTGTCTGTCTGTCTGTCTGTCATTGTTTTCTGAACTGTAGTATGTCGATATTTAATTTCATGTCCTCGTCCCTTATCTGGTTGTTGGCTTGCCATTTTTTTTTGGCATTGATTTCTGGCACTGCAATAATATTCAGGTAATTTTGACCTTTTTCAGTCTTGTTAATCTCATGAGTCAATATCGATTCTATTTGTGAATAACAAGAAAAATAAAACACAGGAGTCTAAACAACTTTCTTTGTCTGTTTGTGTTGGCAAGGGAGTGAAACCGGAAGCTCAAATGATACAAAAGGACCCGACTGTCTGCTCGGAATAACCAAAGATGTCTGGTGTTCATATCGTTGGTGGCATTGTTTGTTTTGAGTTTTTTGTTTTGTTTTTGTTTTGTTTAGTTGCTATGGTTGTTGTTGCTAATATTGTTGTTGTTGATATTATGGCGGTGTTTACAAAATCTATGTTGTTGTGATATTGGGTTGGAGGGTTTTTTGGGGTGGGGTTGGTATTGCACGCTATATTGCAGTTGTTGTTATTTTCGTCGTCGTACTCGCTGGCATGTGCTTATTGATTGATGTTAACCAATGGCATTGATAACACTTCCTGACCAGGTCGCAACTCCCAGTTGTCCTGTAGCTGAAGAGTAATCACTGGGGTAACAGTAAAGTGTTTATCAGTAAAATGTATGGACCTACTGGTAAAGATATTTGGACGCATTGGACTCATCACTTGCGAGTCTTTCATTCCTGATGCAGAGTCTTTCTAGCCATGTGTAAGGTGATGAGTGGTGTTTGTCCTCGTTGTCATTTGGATTTACTTCCGTTTGTCATGTAAACCCTTTGGAGTTTGACACAGACTGGCCCCTACAATGCTTTTTGTCGTATAAAGGGGACTCGATAAACAACTCGATAAACAACATTGGTAACTTTTCTACTGTTCTTGCAGCTGCTGTCTGGATAACACCGACATCAGTACAACTCGTTTGTATTTTCCATATAACTAGGTGGAAACGAAACTTGGTCCATCTATGCCAAAGACAATTAATAACGCTGAATGCTTTCCACACAGAGATGCTTAAGGAAGATAATTGGGGTTTCATATCTAGATAGAATTAAAAAAACGTTGAGATCTCTAGAAGAACCGGACACGAAAACGTAAGTGAAGCCATCCAATAAAGACGAACAGGAATGAGAATGGAAACTGATAGGTTCCCAAGAAAAGTTTTAGGATGACAGCCAAACGGCAGAATAAGATAGGGAAGACATAAACTTTCGTGGGAAGAAATGATTAAAAGAGATTTGAAGAACATCGGGATAGATATTGCAAAGTAGAGAAAATATTACAGAACAGGAATACCCGGAGGGTCGTGACAGACCTATGTGCACCTACAAACACGGGAAGGACTAAGTACTAAGGACTTTATGAGAGAGCATCTTTGTCATCCTTGATTGAATAATGTTTGATTGGCTGCTATCTTTATCTCCAAATTCAATAGTAATAATGGTGACTTGCTGAAGGTATGTAGGCTTTATCTCCCATATTAATGTTTCATTATTACTTTTATCTATTACATTATTTACTCATGATCTTTATGAACCACTTTATGTATCAAAAATCATGTTCGAACCTTGTTCATATATTTCTAAAACGCATTTGATATCATTCGTTGGTCCTATGACAGATTGCTACTAAAAGTGCCTCATTTTAAGCAAATAGCTGGCTCATGTAGCGTTTTCTATTATGGCCCTACCGTTTCGAAGAGTTTACCTTTAACATTATGACAAGCTAAATCCTTGGATGCATTTAGACAACTTCAGAAGAGCCATTCATTAGCCATTCATGTATCTTTCATTGAAATTGCTAGAAATTATGATATTCTATTTGTATATGCTGTAACTGGCACTTATTGAGACATATTAAATTGTTGTCAGATTTTAATGACATTGTAATGAGAACATTAACATGCTCCAACAATACACATGTGTTGTAGCCAATGGTCAATTCTATAATCTCCATCCTATTTGCCCATGTGCAAACGGCGAGGAAGACTCTAGTTTCACCGACAGAAAAATGTCTTGCCGAGGGCCTCCCGCTCGTGCTTCAATTCATCGACAGTGACGCACCCACTCCTCACGAGGGCCTCCCACTCGCCCAATTCACTGTGCTTCAATTCATCGACAGTGACGCACCCACTCCTGACGAGGGCCTCCTACTCGTCCAATGCATTGTGCTTCAATTCATCGATAGTGACGCACCCACTCCTCACGAGGGCCTCCCACTAGCCCAATTCACTGTGCTTCAATTCATCGACAGTGACGCACCCATTCCTGACGAGGGCCTCCCACTCGCCCAATTCACTGTGCTTCAATCCATACACAGTGACGCACCCACTCCTGACGAGGGCCTCCCAGTCGTCCAATGCACTGTGCTTCAATTCATCGACAGTGACTCACCCATCCCTGACGAGGGCCTCCCACTCGTCCAATTCACTGTGCTTCAATTCATCGACAGTGACGCACCCAATCCTGACGAGGGCCTCCCACTCGTCCAATGCACTGTGCTTCAATTCATCGACAGTGACGCACCCAATCCTGACGAAGGCCTCCTACTCGTCCAATTCACTGTGCTTCAATTCATCTACAGTGACTCACCCACTCCTGGCAGCGCTACTAATGTTTGTACTGTAAGCTAGGGGAACATTCATTTGTTATTATGTTCATTCACTTTTAAACCAGTCTTCCCGCTGGCTACACTTGATAATAAATAAGTAAATAAGGAATTCAATGGTGCGTTAAAACTTTAAAATATTGCTTTTAATTTTGTAACATCAAATTTTGCTCTCTGTGTACATTTTATAGATAATCATCATCAAATGTATGCGTTTCCTCTTTCCAATTCTTATCCATATGCGGCTAAACTCTTCCAGACGTCTGCTGTGGATTCCGTCACTGGTCAGGTGCCTTGTAGAGCAAGTTTCCAGCCTTTGTGGCTCATCTCTTTTCCAAGTCGGTGGTAACGGGTCGAAGATCAATCTCGTGAGTAGTTCTATGATCAGGACTATGACTAGGACTGGAATGAAATACGTTGACCTGATGCTATTTATATAATGCGATGCTTATATCCCATTCTCTGTTTGCTAACACATCCCGTTGGTCTCTATTGACTTTGACAGATTGAATGAAACAAAATTGATAGAGAATCTTCGATAAACCTGATGGTATTTATATCATATGTGATGTGAATCTCTCGTTCTCAAATTTGCTAACACATCCCTATGGTCTCTATTGTCTTTGTTACAGATCCATTGGTTGGTTTTATTTGAGATCGAGTAAATAAAACAATAGATAAAGAAACATCAACATTGGACGTGTGTGAATAGACTGGAATAGTAAACATGTACCTGATACCATTTATCGGACTTTTGACCTCGATTCTTGTACGTTGTGTGTCAACTACTTACAACACAAGTGTCCTGGATATGAATCTGTTACCCAAGGACTGGCCATTGTTTGTATCTCTTCATTGTGGATATGTGTGTCAGAATGGATCACGTGTCATTAGACAAGGATATCCCAAATATGGAATTAATCCCACATGTTTCTCGTGTGACTGTGATGAGAATTGTTCCCTAAAAGGAACGTGTTGCCCTACGATCGGCTCAGACAATGAGACAGTTTCTTACGAAATGCCCAAGTCCTCTCCAAATAGCTATTTGAATGGCATTTACAAGAGAGTCGATTATACAAGACCTTTTATTTCTTCATTTTTCTACCTCACTGTGGTGCAATGTCCTTTCAGCTGGAACGACACCGATGTCAAACAAAAATGTGAACAACCCCGGGAAGACTCGTTCGACTCGGTAATACCATACACACATCTCAACTCGGGCCTCGTCTTCCCGAACTATTTCTGTCTGATGTGTCATGGTCTTGTCCCACACAGTAACAAGTCAGACGACAGCGATACTGTACACAAAGAGAGACTTGGAAATTCCAGCAATTTGCAAGGTTGGAATATTTATATCACGTGTCGACATCAGAAAAATTTGATCGACTATTTCCACTTTGATCGGTTCCAGATATTTAAAAGAGCCCTTGCTTTATTTGAGTGTATACCTCAAGCAGCACCAAATGATTCTAGGTTCATTTCCACAGATTATATGGGACAGACTGACCCTCGATCTACAAATAAAGGGCCTCCATGTCCATCCTATGCGAACGAAACTTTAAAAGAACTCTGCCACACATTGCCCGACATTATTGCTTTAAGGGCAGATACGTCTAAAAACATATTCTGTTATTTGTGCCATGGGGGAAAGGTTAAATTGAGAAAAAGCTATTACTTGAGTAACGCTTTGAGGCCCAGGAAACGGATTCCTTTTTCTTTGACTACCCAAGTGAAAGTAAAGGACAAATATGCCAGGAACATAACGGTTTGTCTACCTAACCAATGGGGAAACGACAAGGTAAGATGCATTTGAGATGTTCGGAAATCTAAAATACATAACATATTTGACAAATCCAATCCAATAAATAAAAAGGTATGAAAGCGGAAGCAGGCGCTGGAGTCAAACTGAATAACTGAAAGAAAATATTCGACCTCGGAGAGCGCTAGAGGCTCAGGGTAAAATGTCGGTATGCTGTATGGGTTAGGACCATTGTAGGAGGGGGTTCATTCCGGTTTTCGGCAATCTTATTTTCTATCATCGTCTGTCTTCTCTTTATGGTACTTTAAAGGTCAATCATGATGCATAAAGGGCCCTTCAACTTACAAAAATATTTCAATGAACGACCAATCAAGACCACTTTCTTTCTTATTTATCAATCCCTTCTACCTTTCGGTGTGAGGTTAAGTGAGGACAAGCTTTCGCCATTAATCTCTGTCCAGAGTCTTCCTCTTTGCATGCAAATACCTACTCCCCCTCTATTGTATTACCTCTGTTATTGTCTCTTGCCATTATTTCTTTGATCTACCTTTTGGTAATGTACCTTGTTGCCTACATTCTAGACTTTGTTTCGAAATCCTACATTCATTAATTCTATTTACATGTCCAAACCATCCAAGTGAATTTCTCTCGACCTCATTTTCTAAATTTTGTCTCTTTCTGTTTTATCTAATGATCTTCTGAGCAATTTCATTTCAGATGTTTGTAACCTATTTTTATTACTGATGTTTAGAGTCCAGGATCCACTTTTTATACATGAGTATTGGACAATATATTGAATTATAAATATACATTTTAGTCTTTGTTGTAAGCTCCCTTTTGCTAATAAAAGTATTCCTTAATTGACTATAGACTTTAGTTGCTCTGGAAATTCTTTGATTGATTTCTTCCTTTAAACTACAGTAATAATTGATAATCACTCCTACGTATTTATAGGTATCAACTTGCTCTAATACTTCTCCATTTAGTTTAATCTCATGGCTGACATTTGTTAATAGATGCGTGCGCCTGATTGTCAAAATATAATGATTTGACGGAAAAGGAAACCAATAAGTCATAATGAGATCGCCCGACATGCTCTAGATAGGACCACCCCATTGACCTTGGGAAAATGGATTAGGCCAGCACGTTTTGGAATGCTTTGATAAGTATCCTCCATTAGAGGGAGAGCGATGTGTGTTCGGTGTTGTGGCCTGCCCCTGCATCTTAATTTTGAGATATTATTTAACCACGTGATATGTCGGAGGGAGGCAGAGGGGTTATATGTCCGAATGTGATTTGCTGTTGCAGTAGTTTTAACTGGTTGAAAGTAGTTTGACAGTCAGGTTTGACTGGTTTATTTTATTTTTTTGTTTTTTGGAGGGAGGGGGTGGGAGGGGGGGGGTGTCTTGGTGTTTTGTTTGTTTCTTAGTTTGTTTGTTGTTGGGGATTTTGTTTTTGGTTTTTTTTCCCTGGGCGGATGCATTTTGTTTTGGTTTTGTTTTGGGATTTTTTTCTCCCATTTTTATGGAATTCAATCACGTGATGTGCTATGAATGACATGCACTTGTAAACATGTGCTGATGTTGTTTCACATTTGTTCACTTCCTCTTGAGAACACTATTGTTGTTTGGACGATAGTGTTCAATGCTCTGGTAAAACTCTTTTTTTGGATCTTCGTGTATTTGTCAGTGATCGACTTCTGTAAATAAAACAGCGGCCATAGAGACCTAGTAATGATGTTACCCTTCGAATCACATTGTCCAAGATACATTAGTAAATGAACGTACGTTACTTTTGAGATATATTATCTCGAATATCAAAGACACAATGTCTTGGGGTATTGTTTACAATGAATATGCTTATACCATAAATGACATTCATTTATCATTTGGTCTTTCAGGATCAATGCATCTTCGCCTCCTGTCCGGCTGGTAAAGTGTTTGTGAATGAAGATACGTGTAAAGCAGTCTTTGACGACATTACAAATGAAATATATAGGTTCAATGTAACCCTTGTGTTACAAGGAATGCTTACAAACGAATTCTTTGAGGAACTCATCAACGCCATAAGAGAAAGGTTCAAATCAGTGAATCTCTCGAACATGAAATATATTTTAAAATCGTGCTTTCTTGACGATGGTCACAGTATTTACAAGCAAGAAATCGACATTTTTGGAAATTTATTTGGAAGATCATCTGCCTCGAAGGATGATTTTGAAGAAGAGATTGTTGACTGTCTCACCAATATTTCATGGCATTTAGAAATAATTGATAATGAGAATATACCTCAAGTCATACGATTGCGTCCAGTGTGTCTCGGTAATGAGGTCTGCGACATTTATCGTAACCAATCAAAAGACAAGAATTGTTTTCAATATCAAACTATTCATCTATATATTCCAAACTACAAGTCAATATATTCGGACATCACAAAAAGTCTGACATGTCCGTATGTCACCGTCAACCTGGTAACCAAACATATTGTTGTGGACAACAATATTGTATTCACAATTGGACTAAGAAATCAATCAATACATGTAATATGGAATACAAATATTTCTATTGTTGACAATGAAGTTCGTGTGTGTTTGGAATATTTTAAAGACCTTATCCTTCAGCTTCAAAACTCATCCTGCGAATCTATCCATTTACCTAGATATAATCTTAGAAGTACCCTTCTGACAATCAGTTACTTTCTGGACATTGTCTGTATTGCTACATCCTGTATATGTTTGATGGCATCGATATCTACCTATCTGTTATTTCCATCTCTACGGAACCTGCCAGGACTCAACAACCTATGCTTGTGTTTCTGTCTTCTCACAGCACAGGTATCTCTCCTGGTCACATCTCTCCTTGGCTCTCGTGGTCTCCTGACCGAAATCCACTGTCTTATACATGCAATGGTTCTCCATTACAGCTGGATTGCATCATTTGTGTGGATGAACACTTGCTGTGTCCACATGTACCGAATCTTCACAGGACATTATTTAGAATCTCATAAAAGACAGTTCTTGTGGTATTGTATTTACTCTTTTGGTTTCCCATTCCTCGTGGTAGTCACTCTAATTACCATAACGACCGTCACAACCACAGGCAAGTCCATTGGTTACGGCAGTGACGTTTGTTTTCTGGACACAAAAACATCTAGTTTGATAATAATCTTGGGGCTTTTGGCTCCTCTTGGAATTACTGTTCTCATCCACGGAGGTGTTTTCATTTTGACTGTCAAACTGATTGTGACAGTTACTAAAATGCAACTGCAACGCAAAAGCACCCATGGAGTATTTACTTACCTGAAACTGTCTGCGGTTACAGGTGCTTTCTGTTTCTTCGCTGCGGCCTCTGTCCAATTTGAAAGTCCCATCATGTTTCTTATTTCCAGCCCTTTTGCCGCTCTTCAGGGAATGTTTATCTTCACGTCATTCATTGTCAACAGGCGTATCCTTGAATTATATAAGGACTTCATTTTGTTTAGAAAGAGAAAAAACAGCCAGAGGCAAAGCACAACAAACAAAACCAAAGCAATTAACAGTATTAAAGAGTCAGATTAGGTCTTAACCCTCTGAAAATGGATTGGAGGAGCAATATGAGAGACAAATAAAACAACGATGCATGGTAATACATTAAAGGCCATCCCTAAAAAAATATACGACTTGATTTCTTCCAACTGATTTCAAAGATTCGCATATCACTGGAAAATGAGTGATAAATCCTTAATCATCTTTTGGTTTGTTTATCTGGAGGTTCAATAGTCCATTCCAAATCGTCTTTTGGTTTGTGTATCTGGAGGTCTAATAATCTATTTGCCAGAATGAGACTTTTGCGATTGTGTGGCCCGTATTACGCGTCAATGGCGGGTATTGTGTAAAACATATATTACTACGTTGAGATAACCATTTTTCCCTGACTTGACTTGCCTCAGTAAGCCGTTTCTTGAAATCAACATTAATGTCACAATCTAAATTGTTATATTATGATACTTGAGGTTGTGAATATTTCAGCCCATTTCGAGATGTTAAGATATTGTCTGACACCCATCACATTGCAAATACCAAGTTAATGTAATGGTATTTCTATTTACGTTGTGTACTATCGAATGAGTTTGGATGATAGATACAATCTCGCTGATTAATTTTTGTGAACAAACCTTGACGAAATGGGAGACAGATTGGAATGCGTTCTAAAAGTAATAATAAAGACAAGGCCTGACCACAAATGCACTGGTTGTTTCGTTGTGGTTTGCTTTTCTTTTCTTTGTTAAATCTGTTTGTGATTTTTGTTTTTTGTTGAAGTTTTTTGGGGTTAAATTGTTTGTTTGTTTGTTTGTTTGTTTGTTTGTTGTTTGTTGGGGGAGTTTTTTTGGGGGGAGGTGGTTGGGTTTTAATGGGTTTACAAAAATCATCCTGACAATTTCACTGTCTGCGTGACAAGACCATAAGCTCATAATGCCATGATGTGGCCAGGAAAAGGGAATTAAAATCACAAACAAAGAAATAGACCCCAGTTATCCTATTTATGTTTAAGGGTCGTTTGTTTTATCCAATGGAAGGCTGATGGTTGCCCAGGTGGCAGCTCTCAGTTGTCCTATAACTGAATAGTAGCCACTAGGTTGAGAGCAATGTGTTTACTGGTAAAATGTATGGACCTCGTGGTACCTTGTTATCCAATTTACTGGTAAAGGTATTTGGACGCAGTGGGCTCATCACCTGCTCGACTTTAATGCCTGTTGAAGAGTTTTTTAGGCATGTGTTAGGTGGTGAGGGGTGTAAGTCCTCAGTGACATTTGGATTTACTTCCATTTGTCATTTGCACCCTTCAGAGCTTGACATATAGCTGTCCTCTGAATTGCTTTTTGCTGCATAAAGGGGATTCGATAAAGACACACACAAGACTGATGGATGACGTCATCACCCGGAGGATGGAGTTAAGGATCCTGTGTGTGACTTCTGACTGGACAATAAGCCATATAATGTTGGTGCTACTTATTTCACTTGACGGTTATCTTGATTGACAGTATTATGGAAAATTAACTCAAGATGAACAATGGGAAATACTATTTTAGCTCCTGTAGATCTTCGTGACCAAGTGCCTGATTTAGTAAATCTGGTGACAGTTATGTTTGTCAATTTCAAGGTAAATAAGTATTTCCATTTTCTTTGTTCATTACAGATTCTATTGTGGAATGCCAGCTGAAATTGTGCAAATCAAACAATTCAAATATTGACAGATAAACGACCAACAACTTCCATTGAACGTTTGGAAAATCAAACATGTACATCATGCCATATATAGCTCTATTGGGTTCTATTCTTGTTCATTTTGTTTCCGCTTCTCACAACGGAAGTTCCTTCGATGAGGATCTGTTACCTAAAGACTGGCCGTTGTTTGTGACTCGTTTTTGCGGACGTTGGTGTCGAAATGGATCGCTAATGACTACACCAGATCTCTGCACTTACCCGGCATGTTTCCCGTGTGACTGTGATGAGACTTGTTCTCCGAAAGGAACGTGTTGCCCTACGTTGGGATTAGATCATGAGAAAGTTTCTTACGAAATGCCCAGACCCTCTCCAAATAGTTATCTAGATGGTATTTATCGAAGACTAGAGTGTAGGTCACCACCTTTCAGTTATACGTACATTGACACTTTGTATCTAACAGTGGTAAATTGTCCTGACACTTGGAAGGACGCCGATGTCAAACAAAAATGTGAAAACCCCAAGGGAGACTCGTTCGACTCGGTAACACCGTACACAGATATCAACTCGGGTCTGGTCTTCCCAAACGTTTTCTGTCTGATGTGCCACGGTCTAGTCCCACACAGTAAAACGTCAGACGACAGCGATATTGTACGCCAAGAGATACTCGGAAATTCCAGCATGTTACAAGCTTGGCCTATTTATATTCGTTGTCTCTATTATCAAAATCTATTTCACCTGGATGATGGCTTTGAGTTTTATAAAAGAGCTGTTGAGTTGCGAGAATGTCTGGTTACATTCAATGAAACTGAGTACGTCACCAAATGTCCAAAGAAGTTTGAAAACAACCACCATACCGTTTCGGCATGTTTACCGAGCACTAATGATACTCTAAAGGAACTGTGCCACAATCTGACAAACATCCCAGCACTAAGGGTATCCAAGGCCAAAAATATATTCTGCTCATTGTGTCAACTGGTGAAGCTTAGAAAAATTTCGTGTGATTCGAAAGACACATTTTTTGACGAAGATGTGCCGCAATTCGCTTACCCGCCCCCGTTTTCCTATTCGTTGCCTCGGAACGAAAAGATGAGGACAGAGATGATATTGAAATCTCGAATTGTCTTTCTAATCAATGGGAAAACGACAGGGTAAGATTAAAAATAAGTCATATCTCCTACCATTACCGAATTAACTTTTTGTCTTCAAAATCATAGTTATAAAAAAATGATGGAACGGCTGCCAATTTACTCCAATGATAATTATAATAGGTCATCTTAATTTGTCGACAAAAGCGTGATTTGTCATGATATGTGTTTCATTAATACCACATAAAATACTCCGAAAATTACCCAAGAGACAACCGTAATATGCAATTTGATGATTATCTACTTGTCAAAGGAATAAATACACTTTGCCATTAGAAAGTTGTTTTCATTGACCAGTAGAAGTAACTATCACTATTACAAGTCAACATTTTATGGCAGGAACGTGAAGTGTCGGTGAATCGATTTTAAAAACTGGCTAATGACTGGGGTTCCATCAGGGATGGCGCT
Organism: Dirona albolineata; assembly: GCA_031763155.1. Taxonomy (NCBI): domain Eukaryota; kingdom Metazoa; phylum Mollusca; class Gastropoda; order Nudibranchia; family Dironidae; genus Dirona; species Dirona albolineata. Next base: position 7,053 of record JARFNW010142404.1, on the reverse strand, counting down.
TTTGGGGATTGAGGTGGTTGGCTACCGGAGGAGATTGGAAAACCGTCCACTCCCTTTGGTAATTCTAGAGTAATCTAGCCTTGGAGTTTTCCCCGCACAAAAATGAAACAACCAATTATCTCTGTAAGATACAAAAAGATTTTATATTATTCATGTTATGAGCGGGAAGGAAATAATAGATGATAAAAACTGATAAAATTGTTTCTATTCTATCCACAGGGCAGACATACAATTAATAAATAAGGAATGCATTGGTTTAATTGTGCTTTCCATTTCAGCTGACTAATCTAAATCATTCTCTTCTGATCTATCATATTTGACTCTCTTTGACTTCTGAACTTGAAGATGAGTACATCAACACACCTGATCTATTGAATGTTTCCAATCCATGTCAATTTATTGTTCACAAGTAAATTACGAATCGTTAGATTAATGGACAATTTTGGATTGAAAAATGCCATAAACACAAGGCAATATTTTAAATATTCTTTTTTATTTAATGTATTTGTTCCCAATCGAGTTTTGTCCGTCTAGACTCACCAATGAAAAAAAGACAATCATTGGTTGTTCTACTACCATTTGTGCCCTTGAATATATGTCTGCATTATCAGTATAGGATCAATAGAATATCCGAAAGTTTAAAAACAATTTAGTCTGATTAACAAATTATCAAATTGTGTATTATACTCTTCTTGATAGAAATTGTACAACTCTGTTAAGAAATATAATAGCTATTCCAGGGGATTTTTTTTATGATTCTCTAAGGCAATCCACAAAGTAGTCAGACTACCTATACAGTAGGAAATGGATAACACTGATTATGCGTCTGTATGAATTACATTGTCATTCATTTATGATTTCAACTTTCAGGGTCAGTGCATCTCTGCTACATGTCCAGCAGGTAAAGTTGTTGGTAGTCAAGATTCATGTAAGACAGCCTTTGGCGACATTCGAAACCTCAAGTATACGCTAAATATGACGCTTGTGATTCAAGAAACAATTCCTAAAGATTGGTATAGGCAAGTGACAAGCGCCATTGGAAAGAAGTTGAGAGATGCGAGTGATAGTGTTCGTCTACAATATCAGGTAAAATGGTGCCTTCGTGGGGACAACCTCACAATTCATCAGCAAGAAATTGATGTGTCGGGGTCTGTGATTGGTCCAACATCTGTTTCCAGGGATCAATACGAAAAAGAGATGATAGACATCGTTACAAAAACCTTGTGGCATTTAGATATAAGAGATAGTGAAAATGTACCCCAAGTCGTACAATTGCGTCCGGTTTGTGCTGGAGAGGAGCTCTGCACTATGTATAGAAACCAATCAGAATTCGATAACTGCTTTCGATCGGTGCACGGTGGTGTCTTGGGGTCGTTGGAGGTTACTAATGTTGAGATTACACCAAGACTTACATGTCCGTCTGTCATCGTCAACCTCACAACCAAACCGAGTGTCGTGGACAAAAACATTGTATTCACAATTGAGCTAAGGAACCAATCAATACAAGTGATATGGAATTCAAATATTTTCATCGATGACAATGAATTTCGTATGTGTTTGATATTCATTAAAGATCTCATTCGGGAGCTTAGAGATTCAACAGGGCGATATACCCCTTTCTCTGTCTATGATCTTAGAAGTACCCTTCTCACAATCAGTTACTTTCTGGACATTGTCTGCATTGCTACATCCTGTATATGTTTGATGGCATCGATATCTACCTACCTGTTATTTCCATCGCTACGGAGCCTGCCTGGACTCAACAACCTTTGCCTGTGTCTCAGTCTTCTCACAGCACAGGTGTCTCTCCTGGTCACATCTCTCCTTGGTTCTCGAGGTCTCCTGACCGAAACCCACTGTCTTATTCACGCAATGGTTCTCCATTACAGCTGGATTGCATCCTTTGTGTGGATGAACACTTGCTGTGTTCACATGTATCGAATCTTCAAAGGTCAAAATTTAGAATATCATAAAAGGCCGTTCTTGTGGTATTGTATTTACTCTTTTGGTTTCCCATTCTTCGTGGTACTCACTCTAATTACCATAACGACCGTCACAACCACAGGCATGTCCATTGGTTACGGCAGTGACGTTTGTTTTCTTGACACAAAAACATCTAGTTTGATAATAATCTTGGGGCTTTTGGCTCCTTTTGGAATTACTGTTCTCATCAACGGAATTCTTTTCGTTTTGACCGTCAAACAGATTGTGACAGTTACTAAAATGAAACTGCAGCACAATAGCACCCATGGAGTATTTACTTACCTGAAACTATCCACGGTCACAGGTGCTTTCTGTTGCTTCGCTGCGACCTCTGTCCAATTTGAAAGTCCAATCATGTTTCTTATCTCCAGCCCTTTTGCAGCTCTCCAAGGAGTCTTTATCTTCACGTCATTCATTGTCAACAAGCGTATCCTTAAATTGTATAAAGATTTGATGTTTCATCGTGAGAAACTAGATGGTTCGTGTCAGAGTAACACCTATATCAATAACAGAAACGATTTGACGAAGGACGCGGATGAAGATTCACAAACGTCTGGGTCAAGATCTAAAGGCCAATAAGTGTAACAGTAGAAACTACCACGATGTTTTTTACAAGGCATGTTGGGATGTTATATCATAATATAGCCGTATGTATTTCTAAAGACTTGGACGTATTGTATCAATAGAATATGTCAGGAAACATTTGCTCTGTATTAGTGTATAGATGTGTACATGTTTACGATCATAATGGTAATCTTAGAACACATATCGATCTAATTGTGTCTGGAGGTAGGTCTCTAAATCTGACACAACACCTGTAACACAGGTCTATAGCACAGTATTTGGTGCGTATCATTTAATTGTTTACCTTCAACCAAATAAGTCAGGAATCAAAAACCATTCTCTCTAGTCTCAACTGTTATCTACATTTTATACCCTGATATATTCATGATGGTTGCATGCTTCCATTTCTGCCCGTCCTGGTGCTGCTTCAACTTTCTAACTTTAAAGTAGGCTAAATTACACCAACTCCTTTGATATCTCCTAAAATTGCAATGGAATAAATCGTCTTTATCTCTTTATGTGAAAAGGCAAATTAATTTAGGTTTGGTTACATTTTGAAAGGAAAGATGTAAAAGTGAATCACAATTCCTGATTGGTGATTGTCAACATTTATCAGGACTGAACTGTTGGCGTTTTGAAGACTGGCATCAATATAATCATGAGGGGATGGGGGTGAATAAAGGTCATCCTGAAAGATAGACCAATGAAATCTCACCTACTCATTCCATCACCAAGTTGTATTACGGTTTTAGGACCAATTTATTATACAACTAAGGGAATTTGGAATCGTAGCCACAAAACGAGTAAGTGACAATGAAGAATATTATGGCCACCCATAGTTACCAGTAACAGTAAGGCAGTCCTCATCCTAAATCATCTAGAAAAGTAAAGTCAAGGTTATCAGCTCGTTGGGCTGCTTGGCTGTTGATTTTGTTTACCTGTCCTGACTATGTGTTAGCATCGTCGTCAAATATTAGAAAGAATTGATTATACAGGTGGGTACCACCCGAATAATACAAAGCCCGGGGTAAATATTATTCAGGTGGGAAGTTTTTTACCCACCCAAATAATACAGAGCGCGGGTGAATAATATTATTCAGGCGGGCAATTTTTATTTCGTTTCGTTCCAAACTTTTCCTGGGAGGGTATTTTTAATTTTCGTTTCGTTTCAACTTTCCAAACGTTCCCTTTGAGTTTTGAGTTTCATTGTTCGAAATTTACAGTTTTCCAGTTTCAGCTGCTAGTGAGCCAGTCAATTCACAACAGTTCTTTCAATCGTTCTGTTATTTTTTCAGTTTTTAAGAAAATATCGATCATAGCACCTTCCACCCAAAATAATAAAACAGTAGTCTAGTGTCAGCTAGATTAAAACCTTCGACCCAACATTTAAAAAGCCCAATAGTTTAGTATTGGCTAGGTTAAAAAATATTCCAACCAAATAAGAAAACAATAGTCTAGTGCTGGCTAGATTATAAGTATAACCTTCCACCCCAAATAAGAAAACAATAGTCTAGTGTTGGCTAGATTAAAACCTTCCACCCACATAAGAAAACAATAGTCTAGTGTTGGCTAGATTAATCAAAACCTTCCAACTTCCACCCACATAAGAAAAGAGGTGGGTAAAAAACTGCCCACCTGAATAATATGTACCCCATGCTCTGTATTATTCAGGTGGTACCACCTGAATAATACTTGCCATAATAGAATGCAAAATGTTGGTGTCTATGCTTCAATCTTTTGTTTGTTTTTCCTTGATGTGAAATATATTCGTTTTACTACTTGCCTCTTGATGGTGTTACACAACGTTTTAGGATTAAGCTATAGTTGGAGTTCTCATTGGGTTTCGACAGCGCAAGTACAGTGGTGATTTGACCTCTGTCTGCTGACCGAAGAAAAAAAAATACCCAACCAAAACAACCCAAATGTTGATGCATTAAACAGTCTGTGGTATAGAAATGATATTCCATGTTTACCCTGTTGATGTCACTGTAAGGGAATAATAAAGAACTATTTAGAATTCAAATTGACTTGTTAATCCTGATTTACCAACACCTCGTTTGCCTTCTCGTGAAAGCAAACATGAGATAAAAATGTTCACATTTCTTTCATTTACAAAATTAACACCATTCTCTCACAGCTTGATGGTTGTATCTCATTCTTAATACCAGAAGTTGTAAATGATCATATCACAGCTCAGTTCATTGAAATCGTTTCCAGCAACAAACGTCGAGGAAGTCTCCAAGATCATTACATAATCCCCGAAAAAAACAGCCGACTGTATAGGACGCACTGAAACGGCTACGGTGAAAATCTACAATGTCATCATTCAATATATTGCCGAGAAGAGCATCGCCATCCTACTGTGTTAGATCAAAGTACTGTCTTTGACACCTTGGATCACGGGAAGCTCGTGATATTCAGTGTGTCTCCCCCCTTCATCCACTTTTTGAATTTATTTTAATGTGTATTTTCGTCGTATGCTGTTTTGCATTTACTTCATCCCATATTCTAGTGTTTCTAGTTTTATCTCTTCTTTTTTTACCTACTGATCTTCTGAGAAATTTCTGATGCTTGTAACCTACAATTATCACTGCTATTTAGAGTCCAGGATTCACTTCCGTATACTTTAATGACTTGGATGATAAATGATTCATCAGAGGACAAATACAAATCTGGACATCCTTTGTGTGATCTGTGCAAGACTAGAAACATTTTCCAGTTATATTTGAACCAAACACAGTGATAGATGGTGGTTTATACAAACAGGCGTATCATCTTTATTGCCCAAAACTAGACAACGTAATTTATTGTCTTTACGTCATCACTGTTTTCTTTTTGCTCCAACAGCCGTCTGTGATAAACTATCGGAATAGGTTAACCTGGAGACATGCATGGTTGCCAAAAATCTCCAAATATTAATATAGATAAGTATCATCATCGTGTTTTATTTGCTTTGTTACAGATTCTGCTAATGATTGCCTGTCCAAATTGATTTCATCAAACAATTACAATATAGAGAGATAAACAATCGTCGACTCATATAAGCAGTCTTTAAAATTGAACATGTACACCATACCATACATAGGGATTGTTGGCTACATTGTTGTACTGTTCGCGTCAAGTACTGACATAACAAGAGCCCAAGATCTGGATCTGTTACCAGATAACTGGCCATTGTTTGTGTTTCGTTTATGTGGACGGTTGTGTCAAAATGGAACTCTTATAACTCCGTCAAATAGTTGCACAGCCCCGGAATGTTTCCCGTGTGAGTGTGATGAGAATTGTTCTCTCAAAGGAACGTGTTGCCCCACGACTGAATCAAACCACGAAAACGTTTCTTACCCAATGCCCACGACTTCTACAAATGGTTATATCAGTGACATCTACAAGAGGGTGGAGTGTAGATCATTACCTTTCAGCAATAATAAAGTAGTGTATCTGACTGTGGTGACGTGTCCAGTAACTTGGAAGGACACGGATGTCAAACAAAAATGTGAACAACCCAAGGGAGACTCGTTCAACTCCGTAACTCCATACACGGATCTCAACTCGGGTCTGGTCTTCCCGAACTATTTCTGTCTGATCTGCCATGGCCTAAATCCAAACAGTTATGAGTCAGGCGACGGCGATAATGTACACAACAAGGTGCTCGGTAACTCTAGCACGTTAATAGCTTGGTCTCTACATATCAACTGCCGAGATTATCAACATTTGTTTCACATCCTTGATCGTTTTAAGTTCTACAAAAGAGCCATGGAGTCAATAGAGTGTTTCGTTCATTTTAATGAAACTAAACACGTTACCAAATGTCCTTTGAAATTTGCAGATAGACCGACAAACATTCCTTCATGTTTGTTGAATTCAAACACTAAGACTTTGGAAGGTCTTTGTCATGACCTTTCACATATCACAGCTTTGAAGATGGACGGAGGTTATAACATATTTTGCTTCCTTTGTAAGGGGAATCAGATTAGAAGAGCTGATTGTACCGGAGACGTTGATTTTTTTCTTGACATTCCGCAATTCGCTTACCCACCTGTTGTTCTTCTCTTCGTTGCTTCAGAGAGGAATGATGGGGGAAAAGATGACGGTAGAATCGCGCACTGTCTCTCTAATGAATGGGAAAACGACAAGGTAAGGTCTGTGGATGTTTGACGATAAGAGTACTATATATCGCTATACCACGATTACACAATGTACAAGTGATTCACATTTTCCCTGCATCAATCTCATAACCTAGTGGATTGTAAAATAAAACTGTCGTTTTACATTCTATTCCCATCCGCACCCACCCCCACACACACCCACACACAAACACACACACACACACACTCACACACACATAGAGAGAGTGAGAGAGAGGGAGGGAGAGAGAGAGAGAGAGCGAGAGACAGAAAGAGAGAGGGAGAGCGAGAGAGATAGAGAGATAGATAGAGAGAGAGAGAGAGAGAGAGAGAGAGAGAGAGAGAAAGAGAGAGAGAGAGATAGATAGATAGATAGAGAGAG
>JARFNW010142393.1:0-10246 GCA_031763155.1 Dirona albolineata | reverse complement strand
CTCTCTCTCTCTCTCTCTCTCTCTCTCTCTCTCTCTCTCTCTCTCTCTCTCTCTCTCTCTCTCTCTCTATTTCTATCAACTTATTTCTCTCCTTGACTCTATCTATCCACACATCTATCTCTCTCCTTGACTCTATCTATCCACACATCTATCTCTCTTCTTGACTCTATCTATCCATACATATATCTCTCTTCTTGACGAATGTATAGACCATGTCCACTAAGATTGCCATGGTTTTTAAGACCAGACAAAAACAATCACCCCCACCTCCCACCCCAACCAACCTTTCCAACCACCACCTTTGCGTCATTCCTCATTATACCTCTCGACACATTTAAACGTATCGATTTCTACTTGTACATTCGAGTCCTTTCTACTATTCGATCCCAAAGTGTCGAATACAAAAAAAAATGCAGTGTCAAACCAGGACCTCTATACCACGCAAGACTTCTACTCGACAAAAAACACATTGTCCCCTGCAATAACTTGACAAAACGCCAACACAATACCGCCATAACCACGTCATAACCAACACAGTGACAAAAGGAAACCTGGTTCTACATTTAATGAAATTATTACAAACGGCCCCTTGAGCAGCCCCGTTCACAAAAGTGGTAACGCCTAAAATACCGACGAGGTTTTGAAAACCCCTGACAAGGGGATTGTGGGTAAAACAATAGTTGTGGGAACACAAAGCATTCTGGGTAATAAAAGGGGTGATGTGATGGAACGAAAAAATAACAACAACAAAACATAAGATGAATAAAATCAATCCTCACTAAAAAAAATATATAAAAATATTATTGTCCGTATGTCTTTTTCATACTTTTTTTCCTGACGACAAAGGAATCAAATTAATAGTCTCTCTCTCTCTCTCTGTGAGTGTGTGTGTGTGTGTGTGTGTGTGTGTGTGTGTGTGTGTGTGTGTGTGTGTGTGTGTGTTATAGGAACAACCTGCTTGCACTAATAATCTATTCAGATTTTTTTTCTCACGTCCACCAGGCCGATACACAAGAGTGATCAATTTGATCGTTTCCGATATATCAATTTGATCGTTTCCGATATATCGTTCATATCGCTTTAAGTTCTTATTGTTGAGTTTCGTATTTACTTTCTTGATATAAATCAGTCGTGGTTCCCTTTAAGAAGATGGGGAGGAGGAGGAGGAGGATGAGGAGGAGGAGGAGGAGGAGGAGGAGGAGGAGGAGGAAGAAGAAGAAGAAGAAGAAGAAGAAGAAGAAGAAGAAGAAGAAGAAGAAGAAGAAGAAGAAGAAGAAGAAGAAGAGAAACGCCATCTCCCTATAACCCTCACACCCTATCAGATTTGAACCCTTGGTAGACTGGTTAGTGCCCTCCCTACGCCGCCATATAAATTACAACCTATTTACAACATTACAAATATTTTATCTTTGGTTTTTCTAGCGGTTGTGAGTTCCCGGCCCTTTATTGGAATAAGGTCGGAGATTGTAACGCGCACCCAACCAGATTGAAGGTGTTCGATATAACTGAGTTCCACTGTAAGGAACAGCATGTTCGTATCAGTAGCAACGTTTGAATAGCAGCATGGGCACTTCTCTGCGAGGTCAAATTGGTGCGAGGATACGTGTGTATAACATTATGGCATGTTACCATGGAAACAAAACATAATCATATGTTGCTATGCAAACAAAACACTAATTTATATTACCATATATCACATAAAGCACATTATATATTTATACCTGCTGTAACACACACTTCATATTACACACTGTAAACAATAAGGAAATACATAGAACACATCTATATGTGTTAATAATATTACCAAGCACACATTATGTAATTTACACACCCTGTTTGCGTCATCAAGAACACATTGTTATCATATGTTATCAAATTGCAGAAATATCTAAATTCTAAAAAAACCCCAAAAACATGCAAAAACAAACAAAAAACAAAACATAACAAAAATCAAACTGTTTGTTATCAAGCTCGCTTGCCATCTTGATTAATTGCATTGTAAAATATAATCCAAAAAATGATGACTGTGTTGATTCAAAGATACTCTGGTATAAAATGCACTGCCCAGGACATTAACCAAACATGGAACACCAACAACAACACCAACACCACCAACAACACCAACAACACCATCAACAACAAACAACATCAACAACAAACAACAACAACAACAATGACAACTCAATTAGTTTGTGTTCACAGTTTGTAAATATTGTTTGCCTGTTTTGGCCTACAGCATCGATTCAACTTGTGTGTATCACACGCTCACACTAACACGCACACACACACACACACACTCACACACACACACACACACACACACTCCTCTTACGACTCTGCAAAGAATGTTCACATGCGCCAAAATAAAGTCCCCTACAATCACCCTCCTCCTCCTCCTCCTCTCCCTCCCACCATGCAAGTGTGGATATATGTCAATGATATGTGATGGACAAAATTCGCCATTTCAAGGGAATTATCACAAACTATGCTGGAGGGAAGGGGGGAGAGGGATGGAGGGAGGGAGGGAGGAAGGAAACGGGATGGCAATGAAGGTAGAGATAGGAGGGGGGAGGGAGAACAGCATTTTAAATGATATTAATAGAGGGAGGTGTGGAAGGAGGGAGGGAGGGGATAGATGGAGAGAGAGGGGGGGGCGGGGGGCGGGTGAGATAGAGAATATAATTTTAAATGAGATTGATAGAGGGAGGTGGAGAGGGAAAGGGAGGTGTGTAGGGAGGTGAGGAGGGAGGTGGGGAGGAAGAGGAGGATGTGTGTTACACCAAACCCCTTCGCCCACACTGAAAAAAAGACTGGCTCCAAATGTCAACCCAAGAGATGGTTTACGGTAACGAAAGGTTACCAGTCCGTGATAGGCCTCACAGTCACGTTCTCCACTCTGTCCTCATTGACACACACCCACACACCCACACACCCTCACACCCACACACCCACACCCACACACCCTCACACCCACACACATCCACACACCCTCACACCCACACACACCCACACACCCTCACACCCACACACATCCACACATCCACACACCAACACACCCTCACACCCACACACATCCACACAAACACACACATTCACACATAAACACAGACACATCCTCCCACCCCCCCCCCAACCACCCCAAACGCCGTGATCCCGTTGCTGGCTATAACACACCAACCCTACACATCATGTGTACACTCTGTTGACACTCTTCCCCCCTCTGTCAAATCCAAACCAAAACACCAACCCAAGTAACACTCCATATATCACCACATTTTACAGTTATGCTCTATCAGACACTCGTCATCTTTCAGCTACACTCTAAAATCTACACACAAAATATATACACTCCACCCCCCATGCTACCAACACCAGCAAACTGCGCCTCATCGCGAATGGAAAAGACTTCAGTTTTCTAGGACAGATTTCACATGGTCAAGACGAGGATCCACTCTGGACATTGGACATTGGCCGTGGGTTGGGCAGGGTGGGTGGGTGTGGGGGTCAGTATGAAGCGTGGAAAGGGAGGGGTGGTTGTATGAAGCATGGGTGGGGGTTGTAGGAAGCTTGGAAAGGGAGGTGGGTTGGTTGCATGAAGCTTGGAAAGGGAGGGGTGGGGGCATGAATATTGGATAGCGGGTTTTTGTCTGAAGCTTGGAGAGTGTGGTTGTATGAAAGCTTGGATTGGATTGGGTAGGGGGTAGTATAAATCCCGGGGGAGGAGTGTTGTAGTATCTAGCTTGGAGGGGTATGTGGTTGTATGGATCATGGGGAGGGGGGTTGTATGGAGCCTGTTATTGTTTGCAACGACAATGAACACACATGAGGCATATCGATCATCGATATATAATTGTCATATCGATAAAAAGAATACATGTTTTTTTTGTCTTTTGGGATTTATTTTGTATTTCTATGATGAGCAGCAAAAAAATGGGAGTGAAATATCCTAAGGGGTGGTTGTTATATAAAGATTCGAATTTCATTTTCCATGTTATTGTTTTGTTTATTTTGTTTGTTTGTTTGTTTGTTTTTTACCTGCGCTACATTTTCTTGTCGACAATTGTTTGAATTTTTCAATTCCTTTCATCATAGAATTGAAGTGTGTCAGAATAACAAAAATCGATATCGACCAAGGACAAACATTCACGATATGGAAACAAAATGATATAATGATAATAATAATGATATTGAAATAATTAAATGACACCAATAGCTGTATCGAGTTGTAAACCTTCCTGCTCGTCTGTCGGCTCGGTGGACGGTGGGCGAAGCAATTAAATCATTTCTCCCTGGGTATTCGTCACGGGGGGTAATTAAATGAAATACGATATGATTATCATATCGCAACACATAATCGGGTGATATATATTACATATAATATATACATATATATATACATCGAGTTGAAACGCGATAGTATGTCATGATGTGAGATAAAAATAGATTTAATCTATCATGATTGAAATTATAACAAACATTTTTTGAACGTGTGAAATCCTCATTATTCATTCATGATGAAATCGTGTTGTATTTGATGATGGCGTTTTGCTAGATTCAACCTTTCAGTTAGAGCATCCAAACTCACATCCTCCCAGACACACCCACACACACCCCAAACACTACTACACAACCATCTCTATCGTTTCCTCTATCTGATAAGTCACATGGAATCCACAATTAGAAGGAATTAATTACAAACGAGAGCAAATCGATGGAGCCTTTTAAAAACGGCCGCCATGGAACACACGGGGGACCCGGGCTGTAATGAGGTGGACGGGGGACGGGACGGGACGGCCGGGCCCGGGGATGGCTGGGGATTACAGCAACAAGCGCCATCTACCGGCTGGAAAATTGGAGATGGAATACACGCTAATACACACACACACACACACGCACACACACACATACGCACACACACATTGTCGAATCGTTACAATCAAAAACGAGAGGGTGGGTGGGCGTGGAAAGGGGGGGGGGGGTTACACATTATGATAATAGTAATGATAATAATAATAATAATAATAATAATAATAATAATAATAATAATAATAATAATAATAATAATAATAATAATAATAATCGAATGTCCAACTATTCCGAAATAGCGCAGCACATTATGAGAATGACGAAGGAAAAAATCGTCCCAATTTCGAATTTGTTCGTCCCTTGATAATTCTTTTCCTCGTCTCTCTCCGCTTGTTTGTTTATATTTTTTTTATCTCACAAATCCATCCCTCCATCACTTACTGCGTGTGTTTGTTTTGTTTGTATCTTCCATTCACGAAGTAGTCACGTGATTCCACACATTGTCCTCTGCGTGTTTTGTCTCGCTCCATTTATAGCACGGGTACTTTTAAATCGGTGCCGTTTAATTGATTACAGATTGGCGTTTGGTTTGTTGGGGGCTTTTTTTCAGTAAAAGTTTAAATCACCATTTGTCTAAACCCCATCAAATATTCATAGAGGTTTTCCAAACGTTGATACAATTGAACCGTCCCCAAAGGCGTACGCAGGGCGCTAGGAGAGAAATTGAAATTGAGTTGATTGTTGCGAGGGGAGTTGGGCAATAAACACTAATCCCTTTAGTAAATTATCGTGACACTCTATCGCTCACGCCCCTTTGTTATCGAGGCGTCAAAAACTAACAACACTTACATCTGATTTCGAATTTGAACTCGAACACAACTCTGCTGATCCGTGAGGATAGAATAGCGCATCGTCAATGACGAGATAGGTCTATCTAAACTGTTGATGGTCGAATATTACCAAAACCTAGTTTTTTTTTCAACTCATCACAAATCGTGATTGATGTGTTTGGTTTGTTGGAAAAACGCCTGCCCCAAGTCGGAGTAAGCGGCGGCTCTGTTGTCAGAGTTGGTCGAGTTTGTTGTGGCGTCGGGCTGTCTGAGGTCGTATCCTGCGGACTGGTGATGTCACAAGTCCACGGTGGACTGATAGGCTTTGTAGTAACCGCTGGTGTCATGGTGGGGGGTCATGGCGGGGGAGGAGGGGTCCTTGCCCATGGTCAGCGGGGACATCTGCGTGTAAGCCCCGTACCCCATGTCGTACATGGACTTCATGTCCAGTTTGGATTCGGACATGAGGTTGTTGATGGAGAAGGGGTGGTTGAAGGAGTGGTTCGGGTTGAGCTGGTGCAGACCCTGGTGTGGGTGGTGGGGGTGGTGGGGGTAGTGTCCACCCGTGTATTGTAGCGAGGCCAGATGCGAACCGTAGTCCTGCGCGTTGAGAGATCTAAGGTTGGATAGGTCGGATGCAGGAGGCGTGTGGTGGTAGGAGGGAATAGAGGGCTGGGAGGAGAGGGGGGTGTGACACGATGCCTGGGGAGGGAGGCTGGGGGCGGGAGGGGGGTGTGGCATCTCCTGGGTGTGGGGCGAGGAATTGTTCATCACCTCCGTCTTGGGCTGGATCGGCGCCGAGGACTGGTGCTGGGGATGGTGCTGTTGTTGCTGCTGCTGCTGCTGGGTTGGCGGGCCTTGTTGCTGTTGGTGATGTTGATGGTGATGATGATGATGTTGCTGCTGCTGCTGCTGTTGTTGCTGTTGTAGCTGTTGCTGTGGGTGATGATCGTGAGGCCGGGGTGGCGTGTTCGGAGATTGATGATGTTGCTGTGGCCCCCCAGGGATCGGTGAGCTGAGAGGGCTGTTCTCGCCCCCTGAATGCATGCTGTCGTCAGGATTTATACCAGAGTCGTCCCGCTCGTCTCCGTCGTTAGCCGTTCGTCGAATCATCTCCTTCTTGGGACATTTGAATCGCTTCTGGCGACGCAGGTAGCAACCGTTTTCAAACATATTCCCGGAGTCTGGGTGCAGGGCCCAGTAACTCCCCTTCCCAGGGCGGTCCGGGGTTCTTGGGACTTTGACGAAGCAGTCGTTGAAGGACAGGCTGTGCCTGATGGAGTTCTGCCATCGTTGTTGGTTTTGTCGGTAGAACGGGAACAGGTCCATGATGAACTGGTAGATCTCGCTGAGGGTGCACATCTTGTTTTGGGATTGCTGGATGGACATGGTGATTAGGGAGATGTACGAGTACGGGGGTTTGGCGTGGGTGTACGCACGTCTGTAGTTCTTGTCGGTGCGTGGGCGGTTCAAAGCCCCGCTCCTGTCCATGGACATGAGGTTTGGGTCGAGTGACCTTGACACTCCGTTCATTCCCGTCATGCCTCCCATGGCCGCCGACATCCCGTTCATCCCGCCCATTCCATTCATCGAATTCATGGCCGAGATAGACCCGTAGCCTCCCATGGCCGTCATTGAACCCATAGATCCCATTGAACCCATTGAACCCATTGAACCCATTGAACCCATAGAGCCCATGGAGGACATCGAGGACATTGAGCCCATGGTCCCCATAGCCGCCATCCCTCCCATGGCCTGTGGGGAGTAACTCATGGCGGACATTGCCGATGGCATCGGGGACATGGATGGACCCATCGAATTCATTCCGCTGGTCGAGTAACCGCCGGATGGGATGGCGCTGCCGATACCTGGGGAGGGAGGTGGAGGGAGGGGGAGGGGGTCAGTTATTGAAGTGGTGGAATGGAGGAGGATGGAGAGAAGAGGTGAGAGGAAGAGGCTGGATGTGATAGATGTGATGAAATTAATGAAAAGTATCAATGAGGGGGATGAACCCCTTGTTTGTCTTCAATTCAGTGCGAGGAAAATAAAAGATAGAAAATATTATGAAAATGGATTTCCACAGTATAGGTTGATCCCCTGGCTGTCCACAATTCGTGATCCATGAACGATTTCCCAGCTCTATGTTAAGCTCTGCATTGTGTCCAATTACAAGATATTGATATTTTTGTTTTTAAATGAGAGTTTTGCCCACGGATGACTTTTAAGCCATTCAAGGCTGGGCATTGAGCTAGATCCAACTCTTTAGGCGGCAATGATGAGGTAATTGAATGGATGGTTGGACTAAACGTTAAACATGACAATGTACGTGTGGCTTGAGCGGATGTGAAATGGTATCAATGAAATATTAAAAGATGATATAAAATATTGATATATCTTATGAAGTATTGATAGACGTTAAATAAAATCGATATATGAAAATGGACCCAGATACATTTATCAAATTTTAAAAAAATGAAGAGCAGGTAAAATACTGTGGAGCTAGGAGAATGACCAGGGGTCAAGAATGTTCACTAGGGCTTACCTGAAGCAACAGGGTCATAGTGTGGTGGTTTTGAAGCCAGCATGGTGGTCAGTCTATCGTCCTGTCCAGGGGATGAGGAGGTCACATCCACACAGCCCGGGTACAGGGATGGGACGGGCGTGGATACCGTGGTGGCGGTGGGTGGGGGCGGGCTGTTGGTTAAGGGAGAGACGAGGAAATGGGTTAGGAATGCTTTTGTTTTGTTTTGGTTTTTTTGCAGAGTTATTGGTATAAAGTGGTTGAGGCGATATACATGTAACAACCCTGGGTTCAAATCAGACAATGTATTTGGGTCATCTGAGTGAAGGGTGGCCATTGCACACTGGCGATAGACAACTCACTAAGGGGTGGGGGGGGGGGTGGAAAGAACAAGCCAAAATACCTAGTGATCGTATATAACACATTCACACACTACACATACACAAACATACACACTCACATTCACACACACACACACACACACACACACACACACACACACACACGTACTTCCTCTTTCTTTATCTTTCTCTCTCTCAAACACAGGTATCGATAATAGGTTACTCGGTGTCTGCCACAATTTCACGGCCTCAGGATCACGTTCGGTCAACAATAACCAGAATCGATTTCAAATATCGTGAGTCTGAGAAGATCGACTACAAATTAACACGTGCACATTTTCTCTGGGTCCATCTTCCCTTCCTCCTTGAACTGTGGGGGCCAAATTGTGTTCATGGGTTGGGACGTTGTAACAAATATAAAATATAAAATATCTAATTGTAAGAAGAGAGAGAGAATAATATAATATAATATCATGATATATAAGAGGAAATCGATACCAAGTGAAATGGATATAACGTGTATAATATACATGTAGAGAGAGAAATATACATATATATATATAGTATATATTTACATATGTGTGTGTGTGTGAGTGTGTGTTTGTCTGTATGTCTATATAATATACATACGCGCACACACAAACACACACACACACACACACACACACACACACACACACACATATAAGAGTGAAACCATGCCAAGTGTAGCGTTCATCAATACCCTGACCTGTAAACTACTTTATTGAATGGCAGATGTGAGGATATTGGCCTGGTTACAATTAGTTTGACGTTTTTGGGGTGTTTGTTTTATGTCTATATTATTGTCTATGTTTACTTGATGTGTATATTTGATGAATATAAAATATATATATATTGACTTTGAGGACAGTAGCATTGTAAATGTCTACAACCATGATGATGGGTTACATTCGATATTTTTACATGACTTGATCAAACACAAATATTTGCTATTGATAACACTGCATGCCTGGTTTTTGTTATATTCAGAAACGTCAATATTGGTCAAACGCTTCTTTTCAGCTTGTATCATTCATGTGTATTCCCAGGGCAAATTATGTGCTACTGTAAAGCGTTTGGAGCATGGTGATGATGGTGGACAAGCTCTATATTATAAAAGTAATTTATCTATTTGTATTTTATGAAATTGCCGACTTGAAATAATTATTCCGTTGAATTCAATTGAACTGTCAGAGAGTGGCAATCTAAACCTACACCAGCTACCATCTACCGGTAAGATGTGGTCAAACTCTTTGGTGTGGACAGCGGTCAGTCACTGGAAGGCAAAGCCATGAAAGGTGGGGTGGGGGGGGGGTAGAGGGGGACAGGACACGATGACGTGTCCCAAATATTTCAGGGTGTAATCTTATCAGACCAGGCAGACACTCCAACCCAACCCGAAGACCCCTCGATCTATCCCAGCATGCCTTGGGGAATGGATGCGTTACGTCATCACTTGGCACCGACTTATCACTTATCGTAACCCCCTCCCCCCGCCCCTCCCCACACACGCACACACCCTTCGATCACTTACAGAACCAAAACACGATAACCAATATACTTTGTACGGAATATTAAAAGTGCGTTGGAAGTATTCGGCAGTCGAAATATACGAATTCTTGTCATAATATTTAAGTATTTTGTTAACAGTAATGATAACGATAATAATAATAATAATAATAATAATAATAATAATAATAATAATAATAATAATAATAATAATAATA
>JARFNW010142382.1:0-10248 GCA_031763155.1 Dirona albolineata | reverse complement strand
ACAACAATCCATAATAATAAAAAATATATATATACCAATGAAAATGTAAACAAACAATGAATTTTTAAAATGAAATAGTCAAGGCTAGAAATAAGACTGGACTGTGATTAAAAAAACCAAACAACAAAAAAACCAAACAAAAACAAAGTACAAAACAAGGCAATCTTTAATTCAAATTAGTTTTAATATATGGCTATTGCTGATAAGGCTTACAAGCGTAGACTGTTATGACATACATCTTTCAATAATATACAAAGAGCCACACATAATCCAGCCATCTAACTATGTACTAACCCAAACCCACCCTTGTTGCCATTTTCAAAACATGTTAATACTAATACCAAAATTACATTATCCAGCATAATGTAGCAAACAAACAAAAAGTTGCTTCTTAAACATACGTACATAATATGTACTTGCTGTAAATTATGAACTATGTCAAATTTCTGCTCAAGTAAAATAAATGTAAGATTGATATCTTAACCCCGCCATTATCTGGACCAAAACACAACAGAGCTTAAAATCTTGACAAAATTTCTTGTGTTCCGCAAGTTACACACCATGTTTTTGTCTTTTTCAAACTTACTCTTGGCTGTAAAATGGCAGGTGGCATATACTTCCACCTCCACTAAAAACAAATCGATGATACTGATACTGGAGTTGCTTTTTCACTTTACATCAAGACATCGAGTCCCAATTCCGCTGATTTTGAGTGAGCATCAACAGAGCATCCCTCAGAAATCATCAGTTGGTTCATTTCATTTTTGCTTTGGAACACTATCTTCTCTTCTTATATCAATTCAATAAAGGCTTCGTGACAAATGAAAACATTACAATGTCAGGATAAAAAGAAGAAAGAAAGAAAGACAAAAAAAAGAAGAGAGACCCATGAACATGAAACAATTTTTTTTAAAATATATCAAACTTACTTTTAAGACATTCCATCTGTGGTTACAAATCCATTACTTTACTACTACAAATTTCTATAGATAAACCATGTCTTTTGTCAACTCTTATATTTGCTCCAGGTTTTGAGAAATTAAAAAGTAGTCCTACTCGAGCTAATTCCAAGATTACTTTAAACAGTTAAAATAGTTCTTATATTAACTCTCTTCATAAGCAAGACTTAAGATTCTAGGGAAAGAAGCTGACAAGGATTATCATTGCCAATTTCATGAACTAAAATTACTGGTAATAATAGTAACAGTAACAGTCAGGAATGAGGAAGTATTATTTACATAATTCAAATCATGAAAACAAGGAACATATAATGTCCAAAACGGAACTGAATCATACAATAATGGGATAGTGGCAGTAGTAGTTGAAAAGGACAATAGGCTTTACAATACGCTTCAAAAAGTCTCCCTCTAGATCTAACCAGTTAAATGTGAAAATGCATGGCTCTCTGTATTTCACACAGGGAATATACAACACCAGCAGTGAAAGAGAGTTCTTAAACAGATTAGCTAAAGGGGTTTTTTCTCTGCTCCTAAACAAGCAGATATTCTGATTTACACAAAGAAACCAAAACATGTTCTCAGAACATGATAGTGAAATTAAATATTTGGTCTGGTAGTAGTATGTAATAACAGCAAAGCAATTATTGAGCGGTCTCAAAAATGTCTGAATGCAAAACTTACGGGATTTTACAAGGTTACCATTGGAGGAAAAAAAATAAGAGTTGGGCATATGCTGCTATTGCTATATAATGCCCTGCAACTATTGTACACAACAAACCATAATTTCTCTCAAACCTCAATGATCAAAAATATGATGTAATCAACAAAAAAGCCCAAATTTGCCCATTTGTTTGGTACTGAATATGCCTTGCTCATTGCTAATATATCTTGTTTGTTATTATATCCTCAGGTCCATAGACAAAACGCGCCACAAATGAATTTGATTTACAAATTAATTTCCTCTGGACAACAAATGGGCTCTCGCCGCTTAAAAATAAAAACATATAAAAATACAACTGAACATGAACAATGAAAACAATAAAATGTAAAGAACAATGAAAAATACTTGATATCCAAAAGGTAGTTGCTGAACAAAACCCATGGCCAGGAGCATTTTAAATATTTCTTTGAAAAGAAACGAAAACACCCACAGGTCAACTTCATTTCATAATGATTATGTTTTAGATGAAATAATATATATATACAAAGGACAGTATTGAGTTGTGGAATATGAAACAACTTCCTTAATTAACATAGAACAGTGTGTGTGGGTATAGTATGTGTCTATTTACAAGTTCAAAGGTCAGTGCTATGAGTGGACATGATATTTCTTAACTTTCTTCTTCATGGCAACTTCATCACTACTGTAACCTGACAAGTCGTCATCAGAACTCACTAACGACGAACGTCTGGCCTTTGACAAGATCTTTGTGGCAACTCCATCATCTAACGAGTCTCTGACTTTTAAGGACGGCACTGGGGTGCGGCTGGAACGACGGGCTGGAGAAATAAATGCTGGGGATGATATGCCACATTTCTTGGCAGCAGAGGTCGATGATGATGGTGCGGACGTAGATTTTGATGTGGATGTAGATGATGATGTGAACGTAGATGTTGATGTAGATGGCTGACCAAACGGAAGTGTAGAAACAACGTGTTCTGCAGGTGATTCAGCTTTAGATATGCCGTTGATGCCAGACGAAGAGCTCTTTGTTGTTGCGTTTGGTATTTGTACCTTGGTGACAGTTGTGGCTATGGTCGGTACTTCAGTGGTAGATGTCGCTGTGGTAGGTGCCTCAGTTTCCTCAGAGGCAGTTGCTACGGTCGACACATTAGTTTCTATGTTTGTTACCTCGTTGACGGTTGTGATTGTGTCTGAAGAGGAGACTGATTTGGAGATGACTTCAGATGATTCCTCTTCATCAAAGGAGGGCCGCATTCTTTTTGAATCTCCAGATGCATCAAAATTTTCATCATCTTCATCCAACTTGCGTTTTCCATCACTGTTGATTGATGTTACATTTTCTGAATCAATCACACTAGAACTCTTGTCTGCTAACTCTTCACCTGTTACTATTGCACTCTCATTTTCTTTACACTCACTGATATTACAACTCTCATTACCTTCATCATCATCATGATTATCATCTTCACTTTCGCCGTCACCCTTATTAAAATCTTCAAAGAAATCTTGAAAGCCAATTTCCATACACATGGAAGTCCACATTGTCTCAAGATATTCATCCAAAGATTCCTTATCCTCCCATTTCTCAGACTGAGTGTCCCCTTCATCATCAAAGATAACACTATTCCAGTCTGCTACTTCAGGCCGCTGACGAACCACAACACCAGTGAAAACCTCCCCATCTGAATGGCTTGTTACTACAGAACCACCACACGTGCAAGCTGGATCTGCATCCTCCTCTGGGGCCAACGGAATGACAGTGGGCTCCTTTGATGGATCAACATTTGGCCTCTCCAATGCCTTTGGTTGCCTACGTTTCACAAGGCATGTCAAGGCTTTATGAGGGTCTTCTTTATCTCTCAAAGATAGCACTGGTACCAATGGGGCACAGGTGAAAGATGACACACGGGGACCGAGGGAAGCATGTCGTTTCCTTGCTTTTTTTCGTGTCCTTGTAAGTAAACGGTAATTAAACACTACAGACGCTTTTTCCACTTCTTCCCTACTCCAGTCCATTTTTTGCTTTTTATTGCTAACGTGAGCTTTTCGCAACGGACTCGACGCTCTGACTTTATCCTTAACAGGTGGCATATTTTCTTTACCCTCTTTCTTTTCTTCCACTGAGTCGTCTTTCTTTTTCTCACCTTGGTCACTTATAGAATCAAAATCTATTTTCTTATCTACCTGCTCTTCATTTTCCGTTTTTATCTCAGACTCCTTTTCCTCTTCCTGACCAGCCATAGCCTCTTCACTGGTCTCTGAACACATATTTTTCACTGGTTTTACCTTCTCCTCAGTCTCACGTAGAATGTCAATGCCAAACCCCCCAACTGACAAAGTAGTTTTATGATCTTCTGCTGACTCTTTCTTTGGACTAGAAATAATCTGAACAATTTTCTTGTCTAACGATTGTGGTGAATTGTCAGCAGTAACTGTGTCCTCCATGTCAGTTGAAATTGAATTGCTTGATTTCCTGCGCCCACCACCCTTGTTTTGAGCATGCTTTTGCCCTCGGCCTTTGGGTCTCTTACGGCCCTTTTTAGAGGGGATTGCATCAGCAGTTGATTCCCCAATATCCTCTGGCGCACCATCTACTATTTCCTGACTCGTACCAGCACTCAAATCATGGCCCTCCATACTGACATCAGTAGCATCATTCATTTCCTTCTCTTCGATAGATTCCATTTCAACACCTGGTGATTTAACCATTTCAGTTAACGGGTCCTTTTCAACACCCTTTACAGACTTCTGACTGAATGAATCTTTCCTTTGTCTCTGAGTTGGTGATTTGACAATCTCATCATCTTGGGAGCTAATTTCAGAATCATGAAATAACTTTGCAGGAAGATCCTCTCCCAATATATTGGAACTACTGAACTGGTTAGACAAGCCATCATTTCTGACAGGTTTTTCTGGCGACTCCTCGTCAGGTTGGAAAAGTTCAGTGGGCATTCGATATCGCTCTGCTGCACTGACCTGACTTTCGTCTACACTGAATACACGAGGTTTCTGACCTTCCACATCATCACCATTTCCTGGCAGCTCTGGGACAGACGTATCCATTTCTGAATATTCACTCTTTTTAGAATCTTCAATACTACTTTGTAACTCATCTCCACCAGAAACCACTGCATCTATCTTGTTCTCTACCTTCTCAGGGACCATCCGCGATTTGTCCTCATTTTTGGCTGCACTGAGAAAATCATCCACATTGAATGCTTGATCTTGAGCCACAGCACTATTTTCACTACTCTCCTGTGTTCCCTGTATTAAAGGTACAGCAGAACCTACATCAGAGATGGTAGAACTCTGACCTGGTTTAGGTGGCTTTGCTGCACCCTGAGCAGCTTTAATCAAAGTCTCTATTTCGCTCTGGCTAACAGAATGACCCATGGCAAGGGTTTGCTGCATTCTAGAGACTCCCGTAGTAAATGGAGATGATGACAACAGGTTAGTTGATGGAGGTGATGACACCTGCTTGCCAGTCAGCAGGCTGATACCAGTTTTTCGTGGAGTGGCCATCGACGCCTGAGTGTTGGCAGTTCCCAAAATGCCTTGGGTGAGGATGTCAAACCCGTGATTTGCTTTAATCGAAGGAATAGTTTGAGTGATGACTCTAGGGCCCTGGTTTAGAGCGTCTTGAGAAGATTCCTGGGTGGTCAATGTGTGGAGGGGGGACGACGATGGCACGCTTTGTACAGTCTGGTACAAAGGGTCTTGGTTCGCGTTGGCGACTAAATCAGATTCAGATGTAACTAAAGACTCGGTCTGGATGGTGGTTGCAGCGGTGGAGAAGTCAGGAATTGATACTACTGGTGCCCCATCCACTGATTCTGAACTAGCCTCAATTATCTGACCTCCAACACCATGAAAATCAGCAGGCAGCATGGATATGGTACCACCCCTTCCCACTACCTTGGTTTGAACTTGTTGAACTTGGCCGAACGTGTTTTGTGTTATGATCTGCTGCTGACGACCGCCACGCCCCCTGCCCGGAGGCTTAGCACCACGTCCTCTCCCTCTTGCGCCCCTGCTGCCTCTTCCTCGACCACGAGCGGATGTTAAGACAGAGGGGCTGATGGCCTCAAGTTCTGGATAGATGCTCTGCACACCAGCGTCGACGCATTCAACAGGCGAAGGTGTCATGTCTTGGGTGTTGGTGCTTACTGTTGTCAGTTGACCACCAATAATAGTGCCAGAAGAAGACAAAGCTGTGAATGCCTTACTGCCCAATTGAGCTCCCGACATGGTCTGAATTGATGCCATTTGCGGTGTGTTGGAACCAGGTAGAATATATCTGTAGTGAAAAAAAATTAAATAAAATTAATAAACACTTAAAGCAGTGTAACCACTGTATTACAAGGACATAGATGTTTTGAGATTTCAATATAAGGCAAAATCCCTTTTCTCTTCAGAAAGACCTTTATGATCATCAATGCCAATCCATATCATCCCAAACACTAGATTCTATGAACCAAAAATGTACTCCCCTCCCACAATTGTTGATGGAAATAACCCATCAACAGTATTGTGTGCGACAGGAAGACAATGTATGCACCGTATATCACCATTAATCTCCACTGGATCAGGAGCATGGCCGGCTTAGTTAGTGCAAAGCGTGAAATCTTTGAATAATCATGTATTTCAATTTAAGTATCTAAACAGAAGCCACAATCACAAGCATGCCAAATCCATAAAGACCATCAAAACAAATTAGCATGACTGGTTTAATGTATGTAAAATTAATTGGAATGGAAAGACTGCTGTCTGATACTCAGTTCTAAGTCTTAACTATCCCAAACACTAGATTCCACAACAAATGTACTCCCCTCCCACGTTGTTGATGGAAGGGACACTTCAACAGTATGTGTGGGAAAAGAAGACAATGTATGCACCGTATATCACCATTGATCTCCACAAGATCAGGAGCATGGCCGGCTTAGATAGTGCAAAAATGGGAAAAAGGTATGAATTCAAAATGTAAAAAATAAATCCATAAATATATAGCTCAACTAAACTATAACACAGGGCCACATGTATTCGTTCAAATCAATGCATCTTCTAATCCTAGCAAAACAAATTGTCAGACAAGCATTTTCTTTGACTCCTAAAATCAAACTTTGCTTTCTAGGGTGTAAGTGTAATTGCTTCCAAAATGTGTCAATTATAGTAAATACCTATCACTGAAAGGTACCATCGAGAATAAAAGAAAGAAATACAAATGACAGAAAATTTTTAAGTGGTGACAAAATAAAAACTTTCCAAACTAAATGTAGATAAATAAGAGCTCGCCGCCAGATCCTCACCTCAGTCCTTTCCCATCAAACACTAGATTCTATAATAAATGTACTCCCCTCCCACACTTGATAGTTGATGTAAAGGACATAACAGTATGTGGGAAAAGAAGACAATGTATGCACCGTATATCACCATTATCTCCACTAGATCAGGAGCATGGCCGGCTTAGTTGGTGCAAAATATGAAGTCTTACTGATAGTCAAACTTCAATTGGAAAATTAAAAACAGATTTTTCATTAATAAACTCATCTACTGTCCAAAGGCACATCCCACTATCATCGGCACAAATTTCTGGAACTTCCCTATTTCATTTTCTAACCCCATAGCACACATACATCACAGATGATGAAGGCATCTTACTTTCACCTTCAATCACACTAGGAGGATCAAGAATTTTAAGGTAAGCAGGGGATCAGCCCACTGTGTCCAGAACCAAAGAAACAATACACAGAACACCCCAATCCAAAACCTGAAGAACAGGTGTTATCAAGTGTTCACTTTCAAAAGTGTAATTATTCAGAAATTACTCTAGAACCTAGACTCAGAAAAAGTAAATCAAATTATACTTACTTAAAACTTTCCTGGGCTTTATTGGCTGCTTGGACTGCGGATGAAGACAGGATGGATATTCCTTGAGCCCCGTCTAAGGGGGAAGAACCCTTAGATTTGACGGTTATGTCTCTTAATAAACTGACTGCAGAAGATCCAGTCAACGGTGTCTGCGTACCGCCTTCCCCACTCAAAGGCAGGGCTAGAGATGTAGTTGCTACAGAAGTGCTGTCATCTTCTACCCGCTTCACCTCTCTAACGATTATGTTGTTTGCCTGTTGAGGAGATGAAACATCCTGTGATTGTGAGATAAGTCTAGAAGCTGTGTGTGAGCCAGATGGACCCACAATGAACGTTTTGGTAGGTCCTGAAGATGCCCCAGTGGAAGTTGAACCCCTTGGGACACTAATGAGTTGGATAGTCCTCTTGCCTCCTTGTCCCTGGCCGCCTGGTATGGTGATGTAACGAGCTGTCTGGCCACTGGAGCCAGTGCTGATGGCTGTGGTAGCTATAGAGGAGGGTGATAAGACTTGGGTAGCAGTCGCTGTGGTACTGCTGGCTTGGAGTGCACCAGACAATAATGAAGATGTACCTGATAAACGCATGACAGAGGCTGATACTGAGGACTGGGACTGGGTGGATTTTTCCACGGGAAGTAGCATCATTTTATCTCCTCGGACAACCAGCTGTGTCATTATATTTGGCCCTCCTTTAGGATTTGGAATCTGCACATAGCGGTTGCCTTCACCAAGTCCAGCACGGCTTAAAGTACGGATGGCTCCACTGTTGATGTTGACTGTAGATATTTTTGACTGAATATTTGATTCAGATGATAATGTTGTTGGGACTGAAACCACAGAGGTGACTACGGCGGAAGGAGATTCAGTGCCAGTTTCTGAAATAGCTTCAAATGGTGCTGTTGTTGAAGTTGTTTGTGAAGCATCGTCACCCTGAGAGATGGCAGAAAGTGTTGCTGGAGTTTGGCCTCCCTCTATAGACGGATCCACTTCCATAGTTTGCTCTGTCGCTGATGTTTCCTCCATCGGTTCAGCCATTACTGGTGTGCTATGAACTGCCTCAGGGTTATTGGAATCTGTACTGGTGACTGGGAGAGATAGCTGACCAGCCTGAGACTCTGGTGTCAATGTTATGGTCTGCTGCTGAGTGGTTCCATCACTAGCAGCTCTAGAGATGGTGGTGGTGATCCTGGTGTTTGCATTACTGATGGCACCAGTGCGCTGCAAGAGTTGTAGCAGTTGCGTTGCTGAAAGCTGGTTAAGTCCAGTAGAGCCATCTTGTGAGCGCACTACCACCACTTTTTTTGGAGTGCTTGAGGTTGACTGCGCCGACTGCATACTACTGTTGCCACCCATAAGGATTAAGCGTTGAGAGGAGTTTGCAGAGCTACCTCTGAGCTGAGCACCCATGCCCTGGAGAGCTGAGAGAGGCAGCCGGATGATTTGAGGAGAACCAGGCTGACGAATAGTAGCTGTGGTCGTTACCGGTGAGATCATCTGATTATTGGCAGGACTGAGACCTCTTCTTATGGTTACAGTGCTGCTTCGCCCACCTCTTGAACCACGACCCCTTGCCCCCCTGCCTCGGCCTCTTGGGGTATAAGGAGAGAAGTTGTTGGCAGAGGAAGATTGCTGAGACTGAGTAATGAGACCAGACAGGAAGGAAGACGCAGTCCCTTGAGTCATGCTTGGGTTGAGTAATGACGAAGCTGGTGCTGCTGGGACCTTAGCTGAAAAAAAGAAAGAAGAAAGAATGTTCCTAAATTCCATATAAAATTAACATAATTTATATTTTAAAAACAACCATGGCCAGCCCCAAAAGCTACAAGATATTTGATAAAGTGTTAATTGAAAATGTTTTTTTAGTTTCGTCACAACCAGCAGGAGAGGAAAAAATAGATGGGCAAGTCAAGAAGGCGGGCTCAACAATTCAGCAAAATATGGAATGTTACACACAGCGCTTCGCAATGAATCTGAACAGGGCAAAATTCAAAGTTGTCATTACTGTGGCCAATAAGGATTGTTAAAAAATAGATTAATAAATACTAGCAAGACATTTAGAAAAAATTATATTCGTACAGGCCCGTATCAGAAGAAAAAATTATATTCGTTCGGCAGTTGCTAAAATGTACTTTCACTTTCAGTACAATGTAGGTACTAGTTTGATTCTGTCTTTCTCTTTCTGTGTTTGTCAATTCTTTGACTTTAGAAAAAAAAAAAGCGCCATTTTGACTTCACATTCACTTCATGTCCGACTTGTTTGGTTTTTTAAAATTTAAATTACCCAGGAGCATTTTGCGACTTAACCTCCAGAATGGAACCGACTAAGAAATAAAAATGAAAGCCAACCTGCAGCAGGAGCATCCTGAGTAGTCTGAGTTCCAGTGGGCTGTTGGACTGTCAGTACTAGAGAGGACAAAAGCTTGGTGTCCTCTGTGTCCCTCATAACCAAAGTCTGGTCAGGAGTCAGTCTACGTTCCCACATGACCATGTGTACCTGGCTGGGAGGGATACACGGTTTCACACACTGGTACCGTGTAATGACAGACTTGAGGTCATCACACTCCATCCAAGTGTTGCCTGCAGAGGACAAAGAGTGAAGTATATTTTAAAATGCCATACACATGGAGGCCCTCTGAAAGAATGAGAGAAAAGAGAGAGAATGTGAGGAGAGAGAGAGAGAGAGAGAGAGAGAGAGAGAGAGAGAGAGAGAGAGAGAGAGAGAGAGAGAGAGAGAGAG
>JARFNW010142371.1:0-10250 GCA_031763155.1 Dirona albolineata | reverse complement strand
CCAACACCCCCCCCCCCCCCCCCCCCCCGTATCTCGATTAATTAAATTAAGGCATGTCATTCCCATTAACTCGAGTGGAAACCTGCCGGGGTTTCCCCCGATAAAAACGTGATCTTCTTTCTTGATTATAACTAATAATACATCACTGACGTACAACCAAAGGCAAATGTTGCAACATCAATACATGAATACATGATTCATCGCTGATAAGACAAATTCATAAAATATGCTTCAACCCGAAGTTGAGGAGATAATTTTTCGCCATCCTCTTTTCAAGGCATGTTACCGACCCACTACAAACAACCGATTAGCCGCTAATCAACATTTGAAGTGGGTCTGTAACATTCCTTGGCGACAAATCATCTATCCGACGCAATAACAAAAACAATAATGGTGTGAACACATAAAACACGTCGTGACAAGACACGAACACTGACCACAATTGCATTCGACACGAACAAATGAATAAAAACTAAATTCGTTTGCATACATTCCGGGCAATTGACCACCACTGTACTGATGTTCTTGCAAAACCTTTAGGTGGGGTCAGTCAGAAAAGGGTTGCCATCCCCATCCGTCACTGGTCATAACATGTCACAATAGATTACGATTGGCCAGCCAACAAAGTAAAGAGCGAGCTGTTCTCATTGATCGTAAGTTGTTCATTGACCAATCGTCGTCAGTTATGTCAGATGACATATTTACGGCAAACTGCAAACTATTCTTTCTGTCGGATCCCGTAGGCCCTGGGGACATCACCGCATTCAGTCGACCAAATCGCAATTTATGGAATAGGATGTATTAACGTTGGAATAATAATCTAGTCATCTCCAGCGATGTAACGCGTTTCCTCATGCAACCGCCCGACTAAAACACAATGGGACAAGCGATATTTTATGGACCCGCTGCATTGAATTCCTATACGTTTTTTGTTTTGTTGGTTTCTTTTTGCTAACCTTACATTGCCATTGATTTAGTGTTCAAATTCTTTTGTGCGCCCAGCGAGCGTTGTCCCTCTTGTTTGGGCATTCTAAAACTTAGTTATCAGGAAGCTAAGATTAAACGTCACCTGTGTTGTCCAAATAAAACGTATGGTGGATACGTCATAAGGGAAGAAATCCATGAACGATGGAAAACGACCAAGTCTCGTTCAAAGCTTGGGTGCATGTCATGCTTTTATTTTTCATCCACAAGAACAATCCATGCAATCACAGTCAGTTTTATGAGCAATGGGCATGAATTTCAATCATTCTCATAAAACTTATTAAATGTTATAATACGTTTTATATAGAATTGACTTTTGCTTGACATCATTATGTCAAATTCATCATGTTATCATTTCACTTCACACACAATCAAAGTAAGCTAGCACAATACAGTACATCATTGGGCGACACAAAACAGTTTAAAAAGTGATTTTTCCTTTCTCGCAAACTTTCTAAGAAAGGCAATTGAAAAGCATGACATGAAAAGAATTTAATAATTCTTTATCACGTAATAACTATTATCACCAAGAACAATGGATAAAAAGCAGCTAAGAGGATAAGGCATACCTTGCACTTTCATATATATAAATCTATCAAGCCATTGTTTTAAAATTGTGCCCAACAGACAAGAGGTGCCTTTTCATCAATGCTCCACTCACTATGTCAGAGTGCAGCTGGGAAAGTAATCAACAAAACAAACACATTATCTTAAATGCAAAAATCATAATTTGTTTGATTCTTTCACCCAAGGAAACAGAGGCGCAAACTGTCATAATAATTGAATAAAAAAGGCAGTATCGACAGGTCATCTTTCAATTATTGGGCCAGATATTTGGTTTTTCAATTTCAGTACAATAAAATATTGAATTGCATCACAATGAAAGTGCTCAACACAGAATTCTCCCTAACGGGGAAATAAACATTAAAAAGTAACACAGCAATGCATAGAGTAAAATACCAAGACAAATGTAAGTACTAACCCAATACACCCCACCCAAGCATTGTGGAAGGAAGTAAAAAAAGCAAACCCAACTTAGGATCACCGACTTTACCATCACACCAATCAACTCAATTGACCTAACATATTTATTCAGATATTGAATTACAAGACGATGGGTTTCCCTGCACATCATTAACACACAAGATACCTCTCTATACTGTACTATACTATATAATGTAGTACATATATGGCACACCTCTGTGTAATGTAACATCTTGTGGTTAATATAAAAAGGGGCTAGAGAGAGAGAGAACAAATGAACAGGAACGTCCCTACTGTCTGTATTATTTTATAGTATAGTCAATAAGTAAGGTATGGTTGTTTCTTGGGATGATGTGTCAAATAAATACTTGTGGGCGCAGGTGTGGGTCAGTTAAAGCTGGCAAGATTTCTAGGTGTAAGCGAATAACATGCTTAAATTTGAAGTTAAAGATTACTTTAAATTAAAGGGGATAACACAGCAATATATCTTCAATCTTATTTCCAATTCTGGCAACATCATCATAATCACACAGTAACAGAAAAGTCCACCCTTTAGACTTTTAGTTTTAGACTTAAAGTTAAAGTAGTTGTGGACAACTGATCTGAACAAAACTGAAAATAAACTTATCTCAGCACTGGTACACATCCCCGCCTGTTAATGAATGTACAGTAAACAGTACAGGCACAGGATACCTTAGTCTTAGGCCTTAGTTCAACAGAGAGGATTTTTATTTTCCTGCTTTGTTTGTGATATAAATACAATTTGTAAAAGTAAAACGATGGAGGTCAAGAGTACTTACTACTTACTTACTTTATATTAATATTATAATTCATGACGATAGTAGTAGAGTAGTTAGTAGTAAGTACTATCCTACTACTACTACTAGTTGGCTACTAATTACTATACTATAATAATAATAATAACTAGGCTAATTAACAATCTCTATACTAATTATTACCTACTACTACTATTACTATGGCCCATGGCTATGGCCTAAAATAAATACAAATTTCAAGCTGTGGTTTACTGACGACAGAACTGAGTACAAAAAAAATTATAATAAAAGTAAAAGTAAAACTAAAAGAAAAGGGCAAGAAGACAATGTAGAAGTAGAGTAGTAATAATAGTAGTGAAGTAGTAGTAGTAGTGTAGTAGTAGTTGACAGTAGTAGTAGTAGTAGCAGTAGGTAGTAGTTTAGTTTTAAGTAAAAGTATGAAGAAAAAAGGCATTTCTACAATGATAAAAATGTACATGACTCAGATCTGCCCTGCCCTACTTACTTACTAACACTAGACCACTATTGATATTGTGTGTCCTGGTGTATGTATACACCTGAGTCTACAGTGTGAGAGTGTAAAAGAATTAGACCAAAAAAAAAGTGTTTCTCATTCCAAATAAATGACATGGCATTGCTTGATTGATGCCATTTATTTAAGTACTAATTTTAAGAGACAAAGAATAGTATGGTTTAAAATGCTTCACTTCCATTAGTACCATTAGATAGTAACAACAGATGAAACAACAGGTGTTTGCTTACCTTTTACAGAATTTGAATGAGAGAGGGGAAATCTGGTGTGTAAATTGTAAAGAAGAAACTTCCGTTTAAAATTTCAAAAAAGCAATTTCGAATCTGTGTTGTGTTGCCTCACATGAATAATGGAACTTCTCACATGTAATGTAATCCTGCCGTAAATGAACACTGCCTTGCTTTCAAATTAGACTAAGTCACAATATAAGTAAAAGGCGAAGTAGCACAACCTGATATTATTATTATGACTGATGATGATGACAGTACAAGTACAAGAACAAGAAAAGGAGAAGTGGAGTGAAATTCTTCGACTCTCGACTGTGTTGTCAGTATTTGTATCTTTCTTCTTATTCTTAGTCTTAGTCTTGCTCTACTTTCAAACAGAATACATCCTCCAAATGAAAGCCAGTAATTGAATCTATAAAAATCCAAAAGAATCACTTTAAAATAACTTATTAATCTCCCATGTCATAGTTTGAAAGCGTATGTGTCTTTACACGCAGTAGATACACATAAACAGAGAAAGTTGTTTGACACAAATTTCAGACGTCCATTTTACAATAGAACATAGAGACTTCCTGTCACGTGACGGCCTAGCCAATCTGAATGTGTCAACAATCTATTATATTTGTTTATATCAAATACAATGACTACGCAGAAGAGCTCCTCGGTAGTATAGTGGTAAGTATCCCCGCCTGTCACGCGGGAGACCGGGGTTCGATTCCCCGCCGGGGAGGTTCCTTTTTGTTAATTTTTCTTCCTTTAAGCATCTGAACTCCAGTGTGTTATCTCATCCTCTTGCTACATGGAAGTTCCGAAACTTTATGAACTTTTTAGTTTCACTGACTTTTACGCTGATTCGATTGTGAAATCCGTCCTTCAGCATTGTTTTGTGCGATACTTCCGTAAATGAAACTACTTTTGAGAATTTCATTGCTCAGGTGGTAGTTGCTAGGCTAATTATTGTCCTTAAACTGAAGATCAAACACTGTGTCAGATGATGAGTGGTGTTGTCCTCACTGAAATTTGAATTTACTTCCATTTTTGTAATTTGCACCCTTCATAGCTTGGCATATATCTGGCCCCTACACTGCTTTCTGATATATCAAGGTAACTTGATAAACAAACAATCAAACAAACACTTTTCAAATTATGATTTCTCACGTACTTTTATGCATAACAACAAATTGCCATTTATGAACAATAAAGAACTATTATTATTATTATATCACCAGGACCTGACGTGACGTTTCAACACCAGTAATAATATCACCAGCCGTTGTGATACAGGAGTAGTCTATTTAACGTGTACCTACCTATGACGTCCAAGGGTAGACGCTCACTTTATAGCACTGCATTACCCCCTCTGATTATTTACATCAAACGTTGTTGCCCTTCAAGCTTTCAGTATGACATGTCTCAAGCTCTTACTCTAAGTCCTACTTAATTTTATCATTGCACTTGATTCCCTAACGTAAAAATTACAACATACGTTACCTAGATACTAAGAGAAAAGAAAAAAAGCAGGAGAAAGGACAGGGATGATAAATATAGACCTTGGTCCGGCCCTCATCATCATTCCACCAAACACCTCTGTGGCATTCTTATCGTTCTCAGACGTTCTAATTTATCTACATGTTTTAATCCTTTAGTTTACATCATACGTTTCATCGTGAGCCAAAATAATATTGTGGTTGTATACCGATTCGCCGTGTTATAAAACAATTATTGCTTTGATGAACACTGTATAGCATAAACACACTCATCTGGTTTAATTTGTAACTAGCATCTACGTCATAATTTGCTGCGAGTGCACCTTTGCCATGTTGTACAGACAGCACGCGGGTAAACAAGCAAAATAACGACACAAAACAAAACCAAACCAAACAAACAAACAAATACAAAAGGACAACAACAACCAAAAACAAACAAATAAACAAACAAACAAACGATCTGCCTTTAACAGGAGAATATTATAAAATGAAACTGGATGAAGTCCCTGGCGTTGTGGTTACCGACATTGGACCGGCACGTGCAGGCATAGTAGATGTCTATTTGTCAATGCATGGAGGTGGCTTTTTTCACTCTCAACGATAAAGAATTGATATAGCGGCTAAACGACTGTACTTAGAATCATGCCGTTTTTTAAAACAATAAATGATGGAAAAACCATCAAAGTTTTGCTTGATAGGCTACTCACTTATGTATGACGTATGGTCATTGAGTTGTGCCGGAAAAAAACGAAAAGTAGGCACTTATGGCTAATGAGATGGAAACACATAAGTTGCGTCTGAATGAAACTTGTGTTTATTGATTTGCGTTTTGGCAAGAGTCGTTTCTTATTTTGTCTCTACTTAAACTTAATCATGTTAGCATTTTTATTTGAATCCATCGGCGTGACATCTCCAAGTGAGCCATAATTTCCCTGCAACCTGTAGCCTTGTGTGCTTTAGCCAAGTGTTTACGAGTATCTCTCGAGTAGTCTCTGTCCACGACCATTCCCATCCCCAGACAACCATATACTAGTGTCTGTCTACAACCATTTCCTTCCCTACACAACCATGTACAGTAGTCTCACTCTGTCTACGACCATTCCCGTGACACAAACGCAGTTACCATTCTGGTGTTGCTTATCAAGCTTATCCAGGTCTGAGACAGGAGTTGCAAAAACCTTCCTATTTATGTAACCCCTAAAGAAGAAATCTAAGGAGTGATGTCTGACGATCTAGCTGGACCACTTGATCTGTCCATCTTTGCTGGTGCCTTTTTTGGCGTCAAGAGGCGTGCATCAAAGTTTAGTATAGTTTACATTTCCCGTTATCGCTTGGCGGTCAGTTAGATCTATCGCTTTGCGCTTAATATGAAACTAAACTTAAATAGTTTTCCAATCGATTTGAGAAAAAAATTGCATTATTCTATGTGAAACCTTTTCCCGCTATTTCAATTCTTTATCGTTCAGAGTAAAAACAAACATCATAATATACTTTTGACGTTTTCAGAGTCCTCAACAATCTAACCTCTTTGAATTACGTGAAATATGCAAGTCGTATCACAGATAAACATGAGCTGCCACCTTTGATTTGACCTGGCAGTATTAAATATTTAACAACTTTTTAAAATGTGCCTCATGAGGTGAGGTCGGTCGATTCTTTATCCTTGAATGTTTTTGTACAAGCGAGCGGGGAATTTAAGAAACCTGCGTCATCGCGCGGCCCCAAGTTCAGTTCGACCTGTTTTGAGTCCCACATGTCCCTGCAGTTCCACAGACTGATACAAAACCTCTGTAAGGACCCAAGGATAAAGAAAACCATCTATCATCCATCTTTTCATTTGCATTGTAACGTCTTTCGATCTCTTTTTAGTGTCACATGACAGGGCGCAAGTGAAAAGACCGAACAGAAAATTGAACAAGGGAAATAACCCAATTATTGTTCCGCTGACATTGAAGTTACTAAGTTATGTACCTTATGACAATGGGTTCGCGTGTTTTTCCTCTTATTCGTTTTTGTTTGGCCAACCGTTCGTTCTGTTTTGTATTTTGTTGCGGGTTTTGTTGTTGTTGTTGTTTTGTTGTTGTTGTTGCTCTTTTTTTTTGTTTTGTTGTTTTGTTCCGGTTTTTCTGTGAGTGTGGGGGGGGGGGGGGGGGGGGTGTTTGATTTGTTTTTTTTGTTTTTTTTTTTTTTTTTTTTTTTTTTTTTTTTTTTTTTGGGGGGGGGGGGGGGGGAGGGGAAGGGGGTTGTGTGTGTTTGTTTTTTGGGGTTTGTTTGTCGTTGTTTTTTGTTGTTTTGGTTTTTAGATTGAATGGGTTGATCAACTGCTTGACTTAAATTCCTGAAATAAACAGACTGTGGGTCTGCATTCTCGGGGTACACTATTGCATGATTAAACCTTTTGACCCAGATCTAGCTTTGCATGCAAGATGCATCGGACGTGGGGCATGGTTGGACATGGGGCTGGTCCATACACTGTTATACTTTATCAAGCGTGTCTGGTTGACAAACAATCATAGGAGGTTGACTGTTTTTGAAAGAGCTGCTCTGCTTTCACTTTTTGCCATAACGCAATGATCTTACCGTTCACGTTATAACACTATGTTTTTCATATTATCTTATCCATTGCCCTTTACTGATATTTCATGAGTTAGTTTGTAACGAGAGGGACAAAACTTTTGAAAATATTGATTTTAAACAAAACGAACAACTTGAACGTGTGAATGCATCTCCTCATATCATTCGCAAACTGTCATCAAAAACAAAACAAAAAGCAATGAATGAGATAAAAATAGTGGATGACTCAACGGATCCAAACAAGTTGGCCTTGCCCCCTTGGCGCCCTGACTCGTTTGACGTCCAAACTGAAGCACTTAACGCACATCCACTGTATATGTTGGAAGACAGTGGACCTAGTAAGTGGATGGACAGAAACCCCGGCGTCCGTGTGGCAGTTTGATGTGGTTAGAGCTATATGCAGGGATTCAAAAAACGTTTAATAACAGGTTTTGTCACACCTAACAACTGGACACTAAGCTCCTGACTCATAAACTCAGACTGAATCCATCATAAACCGGTTGAACGAACCCATTAAATCCTAAGACCAGCGCCCGTTGTGTTCAGAACACATGATACTATACGTAAACAGCACATACTTTGAATGTAACATAACGTGACAGGACGATGGGTTGCATTGGGTGTCTTTCTTTCTTTCTTTCTTATCAATTTCCTTTCTACCTTTCGGTATAAGGTTAAGTGCGGACGAACTTTCGCCACGAATCTCTATCCAGTCTTCATCTTAGCATCCAAATACCGACATCCCCTCTTTTCTATCATATCTGTTGTTTTTTGACATACTTTCTTTGGTCTACCTCTTGGTAATTTACCTTGTTGCCTACATTCTAGAATTTGCATTGGGTGTCGTGCACATATATGTACCGTCCGTTGTTACATTCAAACAGCAAGTGCGACCTACGAGTAGGAAGTCAGGGCCTTTTCCAAGAATGACTAAGTGCCCTTGAGGACAAAGTTAATAAAATTTTGTATATTTATTACTTTAGATTACGGAGCCTTGCGACCCCCCCCCCCCTTTCCCTTTTGAGTCAAACAATGGCCTGTTTGTTATCCGTTCCCTATAGTACCATAATTACACAGTGTAGGGACCAGCTCTGTGTCAGGCCGAGGACAGTGTACAAGGCAGAAGGCATCGATGTGCAAACACAAGTAAAACGTATCCAGGTTAAGAGCAAGTCTGTGCCCCACAAGTAGACATGGCTTGTTACGGAGCTGAAAAATCTATGGATCAAATTTTTTAACCAAGCAGGGGATCAGCCCACTGTGCCCATAAACCTTATTTGGTACAAGAAGCAATACACGGTTCAATATTATTCATACATGGACCAGACAACATGGCATTGTAGCCTCAGAAGTTCACCAGACAGCTATGGAATCTGTGGAGGTTTTACCAAAGAGGCAAGCCCAAAATGGTCTGTGGGGTTAATATATCTTCCTGAAAGTGAAAGTCTAAATCTGCTTATGGGCAGAACATGGTGGCTTGATTTGGAAGGGGAGTTATGTGAGGGACAACGCAACTGCTGATATGAATGGAAACAGGTTGGTGACACAATAATCATAATATCACTGTTTGGTCTCATCCCAGATGCCATAACGGACCCATGATCCACAAATTAAATCCATCTGTTTCCAATCTTCTAACTACTACATTTTTTTAACACGTTTGTATCACTCTGTTGACCAGCCCCGCGTTAACGACAAATTCTGTGGGCGGAAAATAATCTAGTTTTATATTGCCATTACTTACAAGCGTTTCAGTGCACACTTCCTTCCAGGTGATTTTGTTGTTGTCTAGATTATACAATAAAACAATGACAATGATTGGGAACTTTGAAATTGGTTGTTCCCGGAAACTAAAATTCCACATCATCTACATACCCCTACTATAATTATCCGAAACCCCTCTCCCCCATGTTAAATCCGTCGAACAGACATCTGGGAAAAGATTCGATCAGCGCCAGATTCAAAGTACAATTTGTGTATGCATAATATGATGAATTGACTGATAACTGATAAGACCCTTTGACTCCAGATACTTTGAGATGAACCCACCCTGGATCTTTGAAGGTCCCCGCCAGGTGTTGGTCCCGACGCAGTCAGCCGCTAATCCCTGCTTTAATCTAGCATTGCCGAGGGGGATTTGGCACGTGATAAAAATGTGTCAATAAAACTGAAAAGCTCGTTTTGCCGTCAAAGGGCGCCTTCGTCTAGTCCATTCCTTTCTTTAACCATTCGTTCAACATAGATAAACATTGAGAACACTCAGTGTATATTATCATGTTTTCATTTGTGGCACAGCTTCGTGATAATAATAATATTGGTATAAGTATAATATAGTAATAGTGGTAATCAATTCATACAGTGCACACATTCACAAAGTGCTCTAACTCTAAGGTGCACAAACAATTCATTTGAAAACGAAAAGTTAGTGCATACAGCATAGATGCAAGTCAATATAGACAACAGGGGAAGCGACCCCCCCCCTGAAAACAACGAAAACGAAACAAAACAAAACAAACAAACCAACCAAAAAAAAAGAATAACTATATTATATAAAGAATACAAAACAAAACAAAACAAAAAACAAACAAACAAAAAATACAAACAAACAAACTATAACAATAATAAAAAATCAAAAGCAAACCAAACTAAACCAAACAAAAACAAATCAAAACAAAACAAAACAAAA
>JARFNW010142360.1:0-10251 GCA_031763155.1 Dirona albolineata | reverse complement strand
TATATATATATCATACATACATGTTTTAGGGCATATTAGTCATGCTTATCATAATCATATTAATTTTTCGTGAAACAATGTTTTAAAAAGCGTACAGATAGGCCCCACACCGGACCCAAAATTACGATGACTGCAAAATAACAATTGAAGAATCTGTATAGGTATATCTAATATGTATGTTAACGTCACATAATCTAACTCAAGCACAATACCCATCGCACAATGGCATGACATTTTTTTCTGGCGCCTGGGTCAACGGTGATGTAAAATCGTCGCCTTAATCAGAGATTTTAATACATTGTAATATCTCTGCCTAAATCAAACAAACTTTCGGCGCTTTTTTTTTAGAGGCATGTCGATGTCGGTACACAGTACACACAAGGTATGAGATCTCCGGCACACCTCCAAGCGCCCTCCCTGGTATATTATTATAATTGTAACACCCGTCTTGTCCCTTTGCACTTGGTCACCTGATGCCGTTACCCTATCAACCCCACAAAAATATAGCCTAATTATCCGGCTTGCCAAACACGTGTGTGCACTCGTTATGTAATGGTAATCGTTGGTGTCCCAGATTTGTTGTAGTTTGAAACATTCTAGTTTAGTATTTTCGTCTCGGGCATCATAGTCTAGATAGTTTACGGTGTTCTGAATGCAGCCATCATATATATGTTTCTGGAAAAAAAGTATGGTCGACCTATGCGTATTTTAGTCTTTATTTCATTTTTACTTTTCATTTATTTTATGGTGTTATTTTTTTTGCTACATCATGTCATGAATTTCTGTTCGCTCTTCCACTCAGTTTGGCTTTGCCTACCTACCTCGGACCTCGACCTTGCGTAAAGAATATTCCCATACTTGTTTCTGATTGGTTCTCTACCAAAGGTCACAATGGCGGGCAGTGACGGTGACGTTTGGTAAAGCATGATCTTACTCTGTATGTCAACTTACTGCCTATCTTCACAATTACA
The DNA here is from genome assembly GCA_031763155.1 of Dirona albolineata. Taxonomy (NCBI): domain Eukaryota; kingdom Metazoa; phylum Mollusca; class Gastropoda; order Nudibranchia; family Dironidae; genus Dirona; species Dirona albolineata. The sequence goes on along the minus strand of JARFNW010142360.1, from coordinate 9,280 downwards.
ATTACAAGAACTTTCGCTATAAAAGAAATAAAGTTGTCCTACAGCTGTCATAGATAATAGTCAACATGGAGGAAGAGGATCCATACGAGTCTCTTGGGGACACAAGCTCAATGGGTACTCATATGTTAGCAGGTTCTGCAGCAGGGATTATGGAGCACACCCTCATGTATCCAATTGACTGTGTCAAGGTAAGGCAAACTACAACTACAATACTCAATAACTATCTCTAATAACCAATCACAGTTTCTAGCTTTTATTATTCTAGATTGTAATGATTGCCTTAGAATTACGGGAGTATTTGTAAGAGAATGAGGCATCAGCTACTAAAACATCAAGGCCAAGGGCCTGCCAAGGGTTTGATTCGGGTTGAATTTTTAGAACGTTAGTATTATAGTTATATTTTTTAGAGATGCTTCCCCACCAATTCGTTTTTAGTTTTAGAAGTAGAAGAGAAGAGAAGTACTGTAGAAGTAGAAGGAGATAGACTAGCTCAGCCTCAGCAGTTTTAGTTTTGTTTAGAATTGAAGTGTATTCACGGGACCTCAACATTCATGTGGTTATAATGGGTTTGATTGATGTCTGGAGAGGAGAGACCAGACCAGAAATATATTGCTTCATTAATTTTAATTGTGAAGATACTGGATTTGTCTGTTTTGATTTTGTCTTTCAATAATTGATCATTTGTCTTGGTACTGCTGATACTTCATCAATATCATCATCATGACATGATGCAACTCTAACCCTCAGTTCAGTTGTACAAAGTTACAGTTGGCTACGTTCATGTTCCCAAACCTAAAATTAAACTTAGAAAAAAAGATTTTTATTTAGGTATGAAAATTCGCTAGACGTCTAGTCTCTTTTCTACTACTACTACTAAGTGTAAGTTGTAAGGCAGGCTCCAACTCTACTGTACTGTTGTTGCTGTTACAAAAGTAAGTGCAGTTAGTTGAGTTAGCAAATCAAGATGAGAAGAAATGTGAGAGGACGTCCCACTTCATCACTTCTGTCATCAATAACTATGTAAATCATGGGTAGCATATTACAAATTATAGTTGTATAGGAGCAAATATGGTATGGGTTTTACTAACTTTTACAGTTTGCACCCTCCCAAACACCACAGGCTCACAGACTTTACATCATTAGTCCATTCGACTTTTAAGAATATAATGGCTATCATTTTGGCCCTCTTTCTCTGAATCGACATCAAGAAGATGTTCAAAAAGATTCATCGCATGACCCAGGACTACAAGTTTGTTAACTTTACAAGTAATTGAGATAATGCTGCTATGTCTCTCTGACTCTGAGTCCCACATGATCGCCAATGGGTCAAATTCAACCCACGCTTCAGTTGAGTCTGGTGTACCGCATGGTACAGTGTTAAGATAAAGTCTTGTGACTGTTCCTAATACCAAAATTATCAACGACCTCGACAGGATTTTCATCAATCCTGACTTTATATACAGACAATGCAGCTTGCCATAGAACTTAGAACAATCATCATTGACTGGCAAGGCTCAAATCTAAGTCAAAAACAGTGTACGTTGTTATTGCTGTTATTCATATTTTTATTGTTTTTTTGCCTTGCTATTTTCCAGACAAGAATGCAGTGTCTTGTGCCAGATCCGAAGGCAGATTACCGGAATGTTGCTGATGCCTTGAATACTATTATACGTACAGAAGGCATTCGTAAGACTCTAAGAGGATTTAGCGCAATGGTTACTGGTGCTGGCCCTGCTCATGCCCTCTACTTTGCATGTTATGAAAAGGTCAAGACTATTTTGAGTGGTGGAAAAAATGGAAACCATTTAGCAAATGGTGAGTATTGTCTCCGTTATTGTTCTTAATTTACTTTTTAGCATAGAAAATGTCTGTTGATGTCTTTTTTTGTGTGTATCAGAATACATTTTTGACACCAAAATGTATGTTTTATAAGATTTTGGTAGTCTGGTTATCAATGAAAGGCTAAAAATTTGCCAAACAGGATTGGACTTAGGTTGTTGATATTATTTTATAAATGACTTTTTCAAATTAACGTCTCTATTTGATTTATATGATTTATAGACTTAGCTTACAGAGACAATATAAAAACACTTGTTTTTAGTTTTTGAAAATCAGAATTGTAACTTTAAGTAAAGTTGAAGCAGCGTCAGTTGTGTAATATTTAGAAATGAGAGGATGTGACAGGCTTGTTTTTGCCTGTGATCTTATATAATAGAGAGATCATAGTTCATTTATATTCATTCTTTTTTAAAGTGATGAGCTGAGAGAAGGATCGGGGGCGGGGTTTTGGTGCGCCAATGGGGGGGGGGGGGGGACTGTTTTGAATGGGTGCACCAGCCTGGGCAAAAATCTTCATTCTCATCTTCTTGTTCACTTTGATAAAAAGGGCAAATGGACTGAAACACCCCATATATCCAAGGGAGGTCACTCTTGCAAAAACCTCAAGACATTACCTGAGTAATCTCCTTAGATATAAAAATAATCTCTGCCTTTGGTTAATTTCCCAATATTGTCAATTTTCAAAGAGAATGTGATCTTGATTCTGGACATGTTTCTTTATCCTTTTCACCTTTTCAGCTGAGGGTAAATCAAGGCGATGTAATGTTAAAATACAAACTGTTCTACAATATTGCTTATTGGTCACAATTAATTAATTCCAGATCTTCAGATTTCCTAGTTGTGTGTTCTGTCATGCATGGTTGGTTTTCAGGGCTCTGCATACATGCAGGTGCCCTGTGCATGTTGGGGATAATTATCTTCTTCCTTCATTGCTTGCAATATTAATGGTGGAGAAAAAAAACCCACTGACGACTGCCTATAAATTGTATTGATGTGGCTTGAGATGCACACAACGTAGATTTTACCAGCCCGAGTCACTGTCCCGTCCCTGTTTCATTCTCATCCAGTCTACTTTTTATAAATCACCCCAGTGCCGGGGCTAGCTCTATGCTTAATGTAGAGACTTTCAACCTGCAACCTCTTGAACCCAAGTAAGGCGAGTGACCTAACGACCTCCCCCCCCCCCCAATATGACACATCTTTGTCATCAGGAATCCCATTCATCAGAACAGATGTGAAAGTTAAAGGATCAATGAATTTACAAGCTTGAAGCTCCCAGTGCAAGACAGATTGTACATTTTTGTTTTTTTTATAAATATGGTTAAGACATTGTCATGTCCCTGCTCCAACTTTGGTACTGGTCCTTACAACTTAAATACTAATATTAATGCATGTAGAATGATTAAACATGGCCAATTAGATAATGGAAATAATGTTTACTTTAACTTTAAGTATTAATGTTATAGTATACATGCGCTATGATCACATAAAAGATGCTTTGTAAAACATCCGGTTGATACTCTCAATGTCAACATTTGTGTTGCAATCTCTGCTCATCAGGTTGATGTTTCTGTATTTCTTGCCTGACCCCTGGATGTATATGCAATAAATCATGCACTCTCTAACGGGGAAGGTCATTCAATTCTTATAGACTTGACTAGACTCAGTAAATGCCTCCAGTTTGGATGCACACATTTTCCTCAGTTTGTGGTCCCCCTGCTGATCTCTTCTGAAGTATGCTTCTAGTTTCATCAAACTTTTTTACACAAAGCTTTTATGGGGGTGATCTGTAGTAGTGAGTTTCCAATCTTCCTTGTGCGTGTGGTATTGGTGGTTTTGATAAAAATCTATTCACCAGGATTCACCATGACAGGTGTTCTGCCGAATACCTTTCTTAACAGGTACATACTATGGCAAGTTTTGAGGAAACCTTTTTTTGTGTGGTCTGAATTATGTCAATTATCATTATTTTTCCACTTCAAGAAAACTTTATTGGTTTGATTTTCTAAATCACCTCGTTTTATCATCATACCTGGGTTAGTTGAATTATGTTTGTGCATAAATTTTTTAGACCCCTTGTTTACTAGATGTTTCTTTATAAGATATTAATGAAATCATTTTTTCTTAAATAGGTCTAGCTGGTTGTACCGCTACATTATTACATGATGCCGTCATGAACCCAGCTGAAGGTGAGTCTACATTTATTATCCGCTTATTTTTTCATGCTTGTATATATTATATTATACCGTGCTTCTTCTTTTTCTTCATATTTGTAATCCTCTTCGTCCTGCTTACTATCTTATGGGCTAAATATTTTGCTCAAACTACAGAAATTGATTTGAGTAATGCTGGTAGGTATAGTATGATCACCATTTATAGTGTCCTTGAAAAAAAAGTAAAATCTTGAACCTCGAAACATACATTGTTGTACAAGGTAAGCTGTATATGAGCTTCATTAAACTATGTGGGTTATGATACTGAAAACTTTCATATTTGTTTGTTCCAGTTGTGAAGCAGCGCATGCAGATGTTCGGCAGCCCATACCGATCAACTCTTAGTTGCTGTCAACACATTATACGCACAGAGGGCCCGAAAGCATTCTATAGAAGCTACACAACTCAACTCACCATGAATGTTCCGTTTCAAGCAGTCCAGTTCATGACCTATGAATTTATGCAAGATGTTTTGAATAAAAACAGAGACTATGACCCCAAATCACACATAATTGCTGGTGCCTTAGCCGGCGCAGTTGCTGCCAGTGCCACAATGCCTTTGGACGTTTGTAAGACCTTACTGAACACGCAAGAGCGCTGTGTTCGCAATGAATTAACTTCCCTTAATGGAATGATGTCAGCATTTCGAACTGTGTACGAATTTCGTGGAGTCAATGGCTTTTTCAGGGGATTAACAGCTCGAGTTATATACCAGATGCCATCAACGGCTATTTCGTGGTCAGTGTATGAATTCTTCAAATACTTCATTTCCAATACCAATAAATCCCAAGACGACCGTTATCTTTCACCTGTTCACATGGCTGCTGCTGCTAATCCAAGGTGAAATGAACAAGAGTTGAGGAGTTTGTAATGTAAGTTTGCTTTCATTCAATTCATTGGTCTCCATTTGATTATTTCTTGGTTTTATTTTCTCTCTCCATAGGATGAGCATTAAACTTTTGGGAATAGTTTATTTTTTAAATTTGAGTTTTTATAGAACATTTAGCAATTTTTGTATTCCTGGGGGAGTCAGAGTCAGCTTTGTAGCTTCCTTTTGGCATTTACAATATATTACATCAATTATAAATATCCCATTCATGTAGAGAGAGTCCATTTCTCTCTTAGTCTCAAGTCATGTTGGTTTTGAATCATGATCTAACATACTTCTTTGACTTTTTGTTTTGTATGTTTTCTTCTGAAATGGGTGTGGGCATAGATGTGAGATTGTTGGGCAAGCTGTCTCACTGTGACATGGGAATCCTCCATAGAACTGGCAACCAGCCAGAAACTAAGTTATTTAGAAATAATGATGTTTATGTCATTTTGTCTCTCTTGTTTATTAATTACTCTTTCACATTTTACACATTAGTTTTCAAAACTTATGCACTTTTACTTAAAAAATGATAATAATTAGGAACATATTTAACTTAAAACGTCTGCTATTTTTTTTATTGGCCAATTTTTGTTGCGGTAACAAGTCTACAGTTCATTGCATTATCATTAATGCTTGTTATATATGTTAAACAAATGCTTTTCTTACATTTATATTTTCTTTTAGTGAAAAAAATAAAGAGTGCCAAAGATACAAGGATGGAAAGGGAAAACTTGAGGGATTTGATTGTGTCCAGCTGTGAGAGAAATAAGCCTTTCCTGCCTATGATCCTTCAAAGACATGCCCATGTCTGGACATCCATGTTTGTGTATGTGTGTGTGAGAGAGATATTGGAGTGTACATGCAGATAATTAGTTAGTGTTGTATGAAAGTGTGAGTGGCATTATACTTGTGATAATCTAATTGTTGCACCTACATTTTCCCCTGTCTGTGATATTTTTATATATAAAAAACGAAGTGGTGTTTGCCTTTGAATATGATTTTTTTTCTTTCTTCATTGGCATAACTTGGTGAAAAGAACGAGGATACACATGCAAAAATAATTCAACTTTATAATTAGGTAGACTCTTATCATTCATTTTGTTCTTGTTTATAAATTTTTGAGGGTCACATATATAATATATATTATATTAATATGGCTTTGTGTTTGTAGGCACTTTCAAAATTGTCAGCCAGATCAGATTCCATCTATTTGCATGTAAAGCATTTGAGAATGTGGCGTTGTGAGAAAGAGGCCCCTCGAAATATTTTTTTCATTCAAGCAGTTACCTAATTAGTCAATCTTAGGTGTCTTAAAAAAAAAGAAAATAGTTTTTGGATACTTCTTATGTAGCCTCCATCCTGGCACCATCGTGTGATAAGTAAAATGGTTAGTTTGAGTAATCATTAAGTGAATGATTTTGCTCTCATTTTCATTTGCTTGCCCACACATTTTAAAGCATGTTAACTGGTTTAACTTATGTGTATACTACTAAATTATGTTAATGTTTGTTTGAATTGATATGTTCTTTCACTATGTGACATTACAGCATTACGTTGATGGTTCACTATTAGTATTATGGAAATATGGAAGCCTGTGTAAATGTTTTGCTACCATTAAAATAAAATTGTGTTCAGAAGTCTGGTCAGGTTACGTTACTAGATGCCAGAGAGAGTGGTAGGTTTCCAACGCTTAAATGACGATGTTACACTAATTTTTCAACACATGATGATGGAGACCAGTACAGTATGCCTCGAATACAGTGATGTCATCAGTTTTCAATATTAGCTGAGGTCTAAAGAAACAAATTAACAACAGACACTTTATAAAGTTGTGAGTCATTTATAGCATATTTTAAAAAAGAACCTTGTATAGCAGACGGGTGCCTCTATTTCCTTCCCCCACAACTGGTGGAATGCTTAGTATAAACGAGAATGATTTGGAAAGGTTTTGAACATGATTTTTGCAAAGGAAATCTAATGGGTTGTTTTTTTTTACCATTAAAATTGGGTTGCAGTTCCAGTTTTAGTGTCTTGTTGTAGCAGAGGCATTTTTAAGAAGTTGTATGTGAGTGTGAGGCATGCTGTACAAACATAGTTGCTTGAAATGTGCACTAGAACTGGTCTCTTTCTAGGAAATCTCTTGTAACATCACAATGTCTAATCATTTATTTTTGTATTACATTATCACTCATAATTAATGATTGATAATTTATTTTCCACAGTGCTTAATCAACTTCAGTGTTGACACGTTATACTCACAAACTATTACACAGTGCTTTAGAAATAATTTTCATAGCAGATCTTGACTGCAATCATTTCCATTAAAAAAAAATTTAACTTAAAATCTTCCCCGAGTGTCATTTTTGTTAGGATTATGATTTTTAAAAATCATCTGTTTTGATGTGTCACTCAAAACTCTGCTGCTGTGTCATTAGGGATACATGCGTGCCATAGTCTCACCATCACTGCTGTTAGTCCGTCGAAGCTGATGACTGTCAAAGATATATATATGGCACTGGCAGGACAGTGCACATCCTCTCTAAATATGTGAGCTCAATGCAATGTGTTCGACTGAATATGTGGTTTTCTTTTTATGACCTTTTTTAAAATACACCATGTTTAAATGAAAACATTTATAACAAAATGTTTTAGAAGCATGTATGATATTATGGATATTTTGAATGGTTGAGCAGGGAGAATGAGAGTGTGTTTCTGTGTGTGGAATGACTTTTACAAAAAACCACTGGAGGACGAATCGTAGGTCTGACAGTTTGACAGGGAAACTCTATTATCTATTTAGCTGCAACATTATATATATATATATATATATATATATATTATATGTATTATTTATGTGTATGTGTGTGTTTAGAGTAAATAAATCCAATTGTCCTTTGTCTATTTGTTCCAATTGTTTAGTTGTGGTGATATAACAATAACATGATGTCTCGTCTTCAATTGATTGCTGTGAGTTTTGTTTTCGTTCTTACGGATAGGTTCCATTATTATGGAATGGGGATATTTTGTTTTCAATCATAACGATTGGAATTATGTTGATGGAGGGTGTTTTGTTCTTTTTTGCCTCTCTTTGGACTAAAATTTAAGAGATTGTTAGTTTTTCTGATTGTCTGAAAGTATTTGAATATAATATTATCATTTCTAGTGGAATAGGACCAATCAGAAAAATGTATTTGTGGTCTCCTTGTAGGCCAAACTCCAAAAGGGTGATAAGGCAACCGTAACTAGTAACAGTCAATTTGTGTTATTTGGGAGGTATATTTGATATCCACTTGTTATTGTTCTGAGTTCATGAAGAAGCTACATGATGAATAAAAAAGGGAAAAGGGTCGTATTATTTCAGTAAATGAGTAGCATTTCACTTTTATAATCAAAAATTGTACGGACATGAAGCAGTGATTACTTTTTAAGAAATATTTATGTGGTGTGTCCTTAGTAGTGATTCAGGGATTTATTTAAGGTCATGCTTTGTGTCTGTTAGAATTTAATGTCCTGTTTGTCCTAATTAAACTACGCCAGCAGACGCAAAAGGATGGTCATGTGTTGGACCATTGCGTCACACACCCCCAGCTGTCGGGAGGACTTGTCAAATGAAGAACATTTACAAGTATTTGTGTATATATATACATGCAGGGGGTTCCATATTTTTGGATTTCTCTGCATTTTTTTTTTTTGCAACCAACAAAACCTTTTCTTTTGATTTGTATTTCCATTGAGTGGATGTTTTCTCATGGCATGTCCTTTGAGCAGCATAAGTCAATTGGAATTATTATAGTACAGAACAATACAGCAAGCATTCTTTTAAATTCACTGTTTTGAGACACATTTTTGTTTAAAAAGTAAGGAATGGGTCAATGTTCCGGGCTACAGGAATGATTGTCTTTTTGATTTCCATGGATGTGAGCTTGACGAATGCAGGCTGCGTTGGGCTGTGTTACTACTATACTACTATTAGTACTATCACTTTATATTGTAGTGAAAAGAAAAGAAAATATCTATGCAAGTCTTTGATTAGGTCGTGATTTAAAATCTTTTATTATGAGCTATGTTAGTGATCTCATGATTTTGAATATTTTATTTATATCTCTTTCAATTGATGCTTCATTAGTTGACAACTTTTAACAAAAATATAATTTTTTCTCTTTTAAATACAGTGGAGTCCTTACAAGTATAATCTTCTCTCGAGTCCAGACATGTTTATCTTAACCCTTATGTTGCTGCCACTCCATAAATTTGTGGTGGTGGTGTGTGGGGGGGGGGGGGGTAACTTTGGCAAATTCAGACAGGTTTATTTGTATAATCAATTGCTTTGCACAAGCCAAAAAAAAAATCATAA
>JARFNW010142349.1:0-10252 GCA_031763155.1 Dirona albolineata | reverse complement strand
AGAGAGAGAGAGAGAGAGAGAGAGAGAGAGAGAGAGAGAGAGAGAGAGATAGAGAGAGAGAGAGAGATAGAGAGAGAGAGAGAGAGAGAGAGAGAGAGAGAGAAGAGAGAGAGAGAGAGAGAGAGAGAGAAATATTGAGTAAGATGAAGATGAAGAAAGAAGACAATGTGTCAAAAATAAGTTCAATAGTTTTTTGCTCTGCATGAATGAACCTGTTTTGATCATCTCCGTCTTCTCATTCTCATTCATAAGAAGTAAGTGCAAAAGCGTAAATAGATTATGACACAATATCAATACCTTGATCACGAATAAATCCATCCTCATGGTACGCCATCAGATATTGTTAATAAATTATTTCAGAAATTAAATCAGTTTTACTACACAAATGCATGTCAGTTTTTATTGAACGGAAGATTTATTGTAGCTTTTCGCGTCCGCCGCCATTTTTGTTGTTGTTACAACCCGCAGTGAATGTTGGCAACTGTCCCCATTCTTTCCTATTTTCTTTATTTCTGAAAAAGAAATAATATGTTTTATTCGGTAGAGTATATTTAATTGAATACAGCAACATTTTTGGAGGTGACACTATTTATAATAGATCGAAATACCAAGTTGTAATTTGGAGCATTAAAACGACATGACTATACTATTGTAAACAAAAGCCACCGCCCACCCCACCGTGGTTTTTCCGAAGTTTTCTAACGTTGTGCTTCCTTCTGACCCTTGTCCATTTCATACAACAATGCTGATCTAAAATTGACAATCATCGGATTGAATCGCGATTTTTTACAATAATTCTTGTACGATTGATACTTAGAATGAAACAGGCAATGTACCAGATGGCCTATGCCATATGCCTATGCAATTTGATCTGCGGATATCACTATTCTTTTCTCCAACCGACGATGCATAAAGTCAGCTGTCAGTCAGACTGCATGAATATGAATGAGTTACAATAAAGACAGTCGGCAGTGATTTTTGACAGTATCTATAGTCCAGACGTCCATGTGTCAGACACACACACTTTAAAGAATGGAATCAAAAGATCTACTTGCTTTGCTACAGATATGCGACACCGGTAGGTCTAGTAGTAGAGTCTAGAGTCTTTTTCAAATTAAGAAACTGGATAATAGACTAGTTGCTAGACATATTATATAGAGTTAGAGGCCCCTCTCTAACACTAGGACCTTTTCCCTTGTTGACTTTCTTTTTTTACCCAAATAAACAAAATGAATTCAAATGACTCGTTCTTAGTTTAGGATTAACCTTGGATAATGCATTTTGCATCTATTATTCTTGACTTATGAGAATAATGGTTATTTGGTTATTTCCCCCAATAATAGGGGCAAATAACAATAGTCATAGTCATAGTGGTTGTAGGGGAGACAGATGTTTAAGAATAAATGAGCCATTTCATATTCTTATCATGATTTATTTCTCTCCTTATTTTTTTCAGCATTTCCTATTGGAGGGTTTTCCCATAGTCTTGGACTAGAAGCATGCATACAGCACAACAATGGAAGAAAGATAGGTATTAAATTGACAATCTTATTAAATCCTGTTTCTATTTGATTTAGCTGTTTCCAGACCTATGCACGAATGGTTGCTCACTCAATGAACAACAAGGCAATGATGGGGCTGCCCACTTCTGCAAAAAATATTTTATACAATATATATCTTTAATTAAATTTGAGATCAGTGTAATGGGACATAATAATAGTAACACTAGTAATAGAAACATTTTGAAAGCGAAAAGTTTTTTTAGTCAACACTGGTTTCAGAATAAACATTTTGAGCATAAGTATAAGTTGGGAAGTCATTGCATGCCGTATAACAATGCATCGTAAATATACAAAGTTTTCATAACCATGCCAACCATCGATATATTGACTTTTCAAGTTGAGAAGAAGTTTTTACCAAACTTCACATGTATAATATTATCAATCTATTCACTAGAGGGTTTCTCTGAAGGTGTGGAAAGAAAAAAAAAGACTCATTACATTACACCAAAATCTACTACTCATGTCTCGGTCTCTCTTATACTGATACAGAGTTTACCACCAAATTCAGTGTAATCTCAAATTAATGTTCTCAAGTTGATGCACAATTTGTGTTTTATGGTATTCATTGAGTTTAAGTGTTTCGCTTATGATTTAAAAGCAATTATAGAAATGCATTATCAATCACATGATTCATACTAGGCCCAGATCCCAGTTGGACTGTAACTGAGGAATGATCGCTACGGTAACAGCAAAGTGTTTATCTGTAAAATGTATGGACCTCATAGTGCAGTGTTGTCCAAAAAAGGTGTTTTGACATGGTGGGCTCATCACTTCCTCGTCTTAAATTTATGATTCAGAATATTTCTAGTCTTGTGTTTGGCGATGAGGAGTAGTCCTTGTTGATATTTGGATTTGCTTCCATTTGTTGTTTGCATCCCTCTTTACTTTCTCTCTGATTACAGATCAAAGTGACTTGTATTCAACATTTGTCTGCATTTTAGAAAATACAGGTAAGTGTAGCTACTGTTGGAAATATCAAAATAACCGTTCTTTGGGGTTTTTTTTCCCAAAAAAATTAGGAGTCAAAATGTCTAAATATTGAGGATTTTTGGTTCGTTAAAGTGTGTGGGTAGTTAGAATTTAAACAGCAGATGAAATGATTTTTTTGGGGCGAAAGGGATGTCCAACTTAAAATCTAAGAACTTAAAAAACGCAAACAAGGGGACAGTAAAGATTATTTGATCCAAACTGGAGGGATATCAAAATATTAAATTTGATCATGGTGCCATCCATTGTTTTAAACACTATGAGATCATTACTCGAGTTTCTTAACTTTGTGACCCATAGAGAATTTTCAGTTGTTGTGCCATTGAATGAGACTAAAGAAGGAAGTAGAGTTAAAATGAGAATAATAGTGTGAAAATGTTACAGTGCCAGTGAGGGACAATAAACAAAAAGGAAAAAGATTGTCAAATGAGGGGACCGAACCCATGCCACAACAACACTGCCTTTCCGACAAAAGCAGACAAACTAATTACCACTGAGTATGTGGTGCGGTGGTGGTATAGTGCAATGCCTTTGTTGGCAAGGTAGTGTTGTCATGGCAGGCACTGTAACATTTCCACACTAATTATTCTACTTGCCCGCTCCTTATTCAGTCAAAAAATTAAAATGTTGGGGGAGAGGCTCCGGAATGGAGAGTAATGATTGTAAGCAGGACTTAAATGGAACATTATTTTTTGGCAAGCAATCAGCACAAGCTGCCATGAAGATACAGGGATAAAGAGATAAAGGAGTTAAAGAAAAAAAATTCTCAACTCTACCATAGAAGAGGATCGAAACTTAAACATTCAAGTTAAAGAAAAAAGGAGAAACCTAATAAGTTGGAACAGCAGCTGGAGGAAAGTCACAGGTGGCACCAATAGAAATGAAAAGCAAACACTATAAACCGTGATTCAACCAGCTCTACTCTATAAATCAAAAGGTTAGAAAACTAAATTATTATAAATTGAAACGATTAGAATGTTGAGGTGACCTCTTGGCTGGGCTAGAAAGGACAAAGTTAAGAACAATTTTTGAGAAGATTTCAAATGGGCTAGAGAAAATTGACTCGGGTGAAAAAGAGATATGTTGAAAAAAAGAGTATTTGAAATAGAACCATCCGGTGGCGCAGTGGCTAAGTCACTCACCTTTGGTTTGAGGGGTCAAGGGTTCAAATCCCGGTGGAAACACTGTTTATTTCTCTCAAGACCTTGATCCCACTTTTGCGGCACTGCACTGAGGCTAATGCCTGGGTTATTTCTGTCTACCCACGGAATAGACCCTAAAGACAAATTCCCCCCTGGGCTGAATAAAGGGAATTTATATGATTTTATTTTTATTGTTATGGACAAAATAGAGAGAGAGAGAGAGAGACAAAGATGGAGATGTATGAATGTGATCAGAAAGGATCTTAAAGAGAAAACCTGCATTGACATTGTTATCTGTATCTGTATAGTTCTCCAAAGTATCTCACGAACGAGCAATGCTTATGGAGGTGTGTGAGGCTTGGCACGCTCTGTAAGCCAAAAGAACAGTTTTGAATTTGTCACTGTCCGAAAATGTTACTACTGAATTTGGGAGTTTGTTCCAGTCACGGATGTTTTGTGGTAGAAATGAATGATTGTAGATGTCTGTATTGCATGTTGCTTGTGTTATTGACATAATATTTGAGTGTCTTTGCAGACGCGATTTGAAGTGGATGAGTTCGTTGGTCTGCACGGCCACGCATTCGTGTATGGCCTTGTGGAGGAATGCCTTTTGCGTATAAGGGCCCCAAATGATGCAGCCATATTCTAAAACGGGACGAACCAGGGAGATGTATGCTTGTTCCTTTCTTTAGATTTCTTCTTACAACTCCTAGAATTCGGTTTGCTTGGTTGCAAACGTTTTGTATGTGGGTTGGCCATTTTAAGTTGTGGCTGATGTTGATTCCTAAATATGGGTTGTCTTGTACTTGTTGTAAAATATGGTTGTTTAGTGCATAGTTGTATGAGGAAGGCAATCGGCAGTGGTGCAATGACATTGTGTAACATTTCATTTCATTGAATCTCATTCCCCAGTTGTCTACCCATCCTTGCAATGAAATCAAGTCGTTTTGTAGTTTCACATGGTCTTCACGAGATGAGATAGTACGATAAATTAAGCAGTCGTCGGCAAACAGGTGTACTTGGGATTCGAGGCTTTGAGGGAGATCGTTGATGTGGCAGAGAAACAACATTATGTAATATAATAAAGTATAAGCTTATGTCGTGCACACATACCCTCTTACAATGTAAACGAGTTAATATATTTTCATATTATATTTTTACTTATTCATTATTTTGACCAGGTTCATTTGGTATTCCACTCGTCAAAGCTTGTCATGCAGCGGACGGAAGTTCTCAAGTTTTGCGTGAAGCGGATGAGTTTTGTGAGGCATGTTCTTCTAATCATGTTGCTAAGAGAGCCAGCACAAAACAGGTTAGCCATGTATTTCTAAAGATGATATTAATGACACACACTTTTAAAATTTTGTACCAAATATGTATCGGCCTAACTAATGCTCATTTGAAATAATTTGCAAGTGTTTATTTGGCTTTTAGAGAGAATTTGAATACAATCGTGTGGATCTTTGTCTTATGTATAAAAGTGGGAAGGTATGATGAAGACAAAATCAATCTTCAAAAATCAGTCTTCAAAGTGAAATATTACTGGCATGATTTGTGAATTCCTGGTACTATAAAGGCAACAAACAAAGAAATATATGACAGATTACAAATATTTCCCTAATTTCTTGTCAACGTAGTAAAGGAAATTCAAATGTTTTTGACATTTGAAGTGACAAGAAAGCTTGGAAAAACACATACTTGAATTGAAGAAATAGGAAAAAGGGAAGGCTGGTGAATGGATGGGAAGATTATATCAAAGAATGATTTGGAAAAAGAGTAACTGGAGCTGGAGGAGTTGCTTTATACCGAGTGAATTTCCACCACGTGATGTTGGAAGCTTGCTCCATTCCTAAGACACCCCAACATCCCCATCGAGATCAAAGCCAAACTCATCGATATGGACCCTTACCAAAAGTCTCAAAAAGAAATATCACCACCTGTGAGATGTGATGTCTAAGGAGAGCCGTCAACAAAACCGGATACGATAAGATCAAGAACACCAAGACCTGGATTGAGGGTGTGAATGAACACTGAAGACCCACCCAGGCCTTCAAACTTGCTGTAGACAGAAAGCTCTTTCTCCCCTCGACGCCCAGGATGGTAAAAGAGGATGGATAAGTAAGTAAGTAAGAAATTGGAAGCAGTGACTGGAAAGGATTCATATGATGATGATGATGTTGATGATGATTACGATGATGATGTAATAATTTTAAAATTATTTTAGTCTTGATAAAGATAATTCCTTCTTTTCCTCCAAAGGGTACGTCACTATTGGAGATTGCTTGCACGGTATTTGAAGACATTCCAGGTAACTACAGAGCATCTCTAAATGACCTCCCTCATTGCCATTTTCCTGTGGTGTTTGGAGCCATAACAGGCGGACTAGGATTTTCTCTGGATGTGGCGGAGACAGCTTTCATGTTCTCTGCTGCAAGGACTGTAATTGCGACTGCGGTCAGGCTGGATGTAATTGGTGCCATGGAGGTGAGCATATTGTATTGTTCACTGTTGTGAATTAAATGGGTCCAATTTGAGCTTTGTGTGTAGTAAATGGACATGAAATACTGTTTCCTAATCACTGATCAGGGGAGTGGCATGTCTGTGTAGTTTTGGAAGAGACTCTTGTTTTCCTGGCTGTTACTGTTAACTGTAAAGTAGTCTGTGCCTAAGGTACTTGGACCTGAAGAGTCAAGAAAACCCCGAGCCTCAGGTTGACCAGGATCCTGAGATAGATTTAATGACTAACACACTGTTTTTATATGTTAGCTTCCTCAGTCCACCCTTCAGAGCTTGACATATGGCTGGCCCCTATACTGCTTCCTCAGTGGCAGTAATTGAGAGTGTTTTCTGTAAATACAAATGTTATAGCAGATTGCATAGTTGAATCATATATCTTTATTTCTGCAATGTAATTAATACATGGTCTTGCTTTTTACTTTTGACAGGGGCAAAAAACTCAACTCAAGTTACAAAATCTCATTCCTGACATTCTTCAAAGGTACCGTATTGCTATTGATTAGGATAAATCATAAATTGTTTCTATTTTTTTTCTTTGCACACTATACCAATGCAATGAATAAGTCAATCTGGATTGCAAAATGTTTTTTGTTACAATGCATAGCTCATCTTTTAAAACATGCCCCAAGTCGTCATCTTTCTTTGTACAGTATACCTTGTAGGTGTTTAATGAGCTCAGAATCAACAAGACCTCATATTGAAAGAAGAAACTAAAGATCCCTGTTACTTTCACATCGATAGACATTAACTAAAGCACCTTTCATTCAACACCAAACAATCTCGGTTGCAACAAGATAACAAACCTCCCTTTCAGCATGCCCCCCCCCCCACTCCCCCTCCCTGCAAAAACAAAACAAAACAAAAACCCAAAAAACATAAAAACGAGCCAACATAAAAAACCCCCAGAAAAACAACGCCAGAAACAGAAATATAAGGTACAACAAAACGTGTCACTGGCAAATCCATACCAGGCCCACTTCCACCATCAGAGATTTATGGAATGGGTGATTAAAGGGAAATAACTGTAGCATTATTGCTGTATTAGTCATGAGCCCTGAATGACAATTATTAAAGTGTTCATATTATTCCAGACATTGCTGATTGCTTAGATGAGGTCGAATTACAAATGATAATTCCATACAAAAACTTACTTCTAGTCAAAGGGAAACCATTCAATTAATTTATAAGAGTAACTCCTTCATTTTGAATTTAGTTTCATTTTACTCATCGCTTAACCTAACTGCGATGCAGACGAATTTGGGCGCGGTGGGCTAGCTGCGATGAGGACGAATTCGTCCTCTCTAACTGGCTATTCGTTTCAAAATATGTGTAGGTTTATTGATGAGTAGTTTCTGAGATAATATAAAAACAAAATCATCTTGGTCAATACCAAATAATGAGTCATTTTAAGTCACAATCTGAACACACTTAAAAATTATAAGTCAGCAGTCAAGTGGTTAAGATATATACAAAAAGAATTCTGAAAAGTTGCCGGTCATATATGTCAGGCACGTCTCCAATGAGATACAGACAATTCCAAAATCTGTGTTCCACTTAGTTAAATGAATTGGGGCTAACGCAGGCCCTTCCTCAATTGCATGTTTTCCACTACTAACTGCCCTAATGAATTCTCTTTGTCTTTGAGGGCATACAGTACTGACTCTATTCTTGCTTTGCTTCATTTCCAGGAACAAAGATAGGACAATGGACAAACTTTGCATCAAGTTTCCCCACATTGACATCATACAGAACACTCAAGACACTTTCTTCTACAAGCTGTTCTGTTCATGAAGTATGATCATAACTTGTGCTACCATTCTCACTTCTTGGACTTACTTCATCAGTTGCTATTAAAAGATTGGTACTATGAAGGGAAAGGTTTAAAAAAAATAAAATACTAATGTTTCCCTCCCTTTTAAAAAAGTTTACAATTTCAATTATGAATATCTCAAGTATTTTATTGTTATAATCAGAGTATACAACATTTTTTTATCACCATATATTTTTTTGGTGTTTTTTCAAAATATTTTATCATTATCACTGATGTTCTTCCTTTTAAAAGGTCATCCTTTTCTTTACATGCTCCGGTTAATCCTTGGATTACCACACATGCTGTAAGGTTCAGATCTTAGTCTGTTTTGTTCTTTTAAAATTATGGATGACCACAACCAGCTATACTCATCGACCGAATTACCAACATGTTTTATGATGAGTACTTCTGAAATGAAGGAATAGAAAGTGGCGAAATAGTTGTAAAGAAATGGAACAAAATGACCAGCTCTAGAGGGCTAACTGATTGGTCTTGGTCTTTTATGAATAGTTCATACTTTCGGCTATCAGATCAGCTGGTGGTAGTCGAAAGGAAGATGACAAAAAGGCGGAAAAAAAACAAAAGAAAGTATTTTTACGCAGGTATAATACATGTTTATAAATGTGCTTAAATTATATGTTTGATGTTATATTTATGTTATATTTATGAAAAAAAACTTTTGATAAGATAAAATAAGAATAACATGAAGCCATATGATTGTTAGTGTTTTCTCTTTTCACCGTCTTTTGTAATTTCTGTTTTAATCTGTATTTCTTATGTGAGGTTAATTATAATTATAATTAATTCACTTTTACAGCACCAGAATACACTTTTTAAAAAAAATGCTCTAAGGCTCTTTACAATTTAAAAACATGAAGAATAGATAATCAATTACGTAGACTCTAAAACAGAATAGGGAAAGACATTAATCTAGAAGTATCTAGCATGAGTAAACACATAAAAACGTCTGAAGATTAGCAAAAGGGAAATTGACGACACAGGCATACATGTTCAAGCACGTTCATACTCATATCAATATCAGGGGTATCCCTTGGATGTCCTGATCACGTACCGATGTTATGTTCTTGGGAATGACTCTTTACTCAGTATATGCTCCCCGTGGGAGTTGAAAAGATTAATGAATGACATGGTCTTCTGGGGGATAGATTATGCAGAATCTGTGAGCCTGTACGGATACAGACTATAAACTCGTCTTATCTTTTATCTTCATCTTGGAGCCCTTGCCCCTGAAATGACCATGGATTTGGACCTGAGGTCGTATTCACAGATGCTACGTTAACGGATAAGACATTTGCGCATGCAGTGAATCATTATTGTTTCGTGATGTTTTGAGTAGAATTCAATGTTGAATGACGTCAAATAAGATTGTGCCAAAATGTGCTGACAGTTTACGTACCGACTGAATACCGACGCTGATGACAAGAAACAAAATCTCACGTACTTGAAAAAATTTGTTCATACAATTGGATTAAAATTGTGCAAATGAATGATAAAGGAATTAAGATGTTCACACAGTCTATGAAGACATCTATTAAAGGATATTTATGTTGACCTCTTGGCGATATAATCTTTGTGATTGATTTCCTCACTTGACTTAGGTGTGAATGAGTACACAGCTACAGTCAGAGAAATATATTGTCAGTATGTCAGCATGATGCGCCTATCAGACGGCTCTATTGTATGCTCCCTGGGGAGTTGAGAAGAACTTTGACTGACCCAGCCTGCTGGGATATAAATGATGAAAAGTCTAATTCACTAGCCTATAACGACTATAAACCCATTTTTTTCTTTATCATCTGAACCACATCAACAACTTGAATAACACCTATCAAATATGGATGAAAAAAAAGAAGATTATGATATAGCTTCAAATCATCATTGTTGACTGATGGCTTATTTATGCGATATGCATTATCGAAGGTGGTAACTACTATTATTATGAAATTAATGTCCATTTGACTCAAACTGCATTTCATTGCCTCTTGCTACAACTTACTCAACATTTTCCCTGTTCTTGACAGCCTTGCTCAACTCCTTTGCTTTATATTTCTCATCCACAAGCATTTCATAACAAGGTACAATCGTTTTCGGACACCCTGTCTGTATGATAATTTTATGAATGATAAAATAATAATAATTATTATTATTATTAGTATTATTATTATTATTATTATTATTATTATTATTATTATTATTATTATTATTATTATTAT
>JARFNW010142338.1:0-10253 GCA_031763155.1 Dirona albolineata | reverse complement strand
TATTTGGATGCAAAGAGGAAGACTCTGGATAAAGATCAATGGCGAGAGTTCGTCCGCACTTAACCTTACACCGAAAGTTAGAAAGGAAATGATAAAGAAAGAACTATGACTAACACCATCGCTATTGAATTACCATCACTACTACTACTAGTATTACGATCACTCCTACCATCACACCACTTTTAAATATCACCACCACATCCACTACCACCATCAATATTTTCATCATAAAATCACTACTATGATCACCCCTAATACTACCACATCCGCTAATGCTACCAGTACCATCACAATCAATTGCCACCACCACAATTACTATTTCCATCACTACTTCTGTCATCACCATCACTACTACTACCACCACATCATTACTACCATCACAATCATTGCTACCACCACGCTAGCCTCACTAACACTACTACCACATTTTTCAATATTACCACCATCCCTACTTTCACCATCTCCACCAACACTCATTACTACAACTACCGTTCATTTCTGTTAGCCAGCTACCACTGCTTGGTTAATTGAGATTGGTGGATGTCATCATGATAGGTGACACTTTTGAATTGAAAATTCAAAACTGGTGCATGTTCTTCTGTGAATGATATATACAGCAGGTGCCGGATTCAAGCACGGTTCGCATTCATGCACGCAAACTCACTCTTACCGATTTTTTGCTGTATAAACTAATCGCTTTTAAGCATGGTCACTTCGGATTAAAGCACGTCTCGATCCTAGCACCGCTCTAATTTTACTGCATAACGTAATACATACAATAATAAAATGAAAAAACAAACAACAAAAAACAAAATTACACAAAACTAGACGTGTCTTTTAAAAAAACATCCAAGGGACATAACCAGAAAAAAGAGACCAAGTGTACCAAAAGGGAGATAAGTCAATATGTAAAGTAAATTATGCATTCAAGCACGCTTTCCTCTCCTACCAACCACTGTGCTTGAATCCGGCATCTACTGTATATGCATTCATGTAGTAGTAATGTAGAAACCGTACTTATTTCGGGGGGGGGGGGGGGGGATAAAGTGTAATTGAGTTTTTTTGGGTTTTTTATGTGTGTCCGGTTGTAATTGGGTTCATACTGTCATGTTTGTGGAGTTTTTTCACAGGGCCACAGTTTCGTTCTGTAAAATGTCTATAAGGCACCAGTTGGTAATTACAATATATTATAATTCGTTCATATCTTGTTCCTTTTTTGTTTTTGTGTTTTTTGTCTCATAGTGCAACTAATTGTCATTAATATAATCAAGTCCTGGAAAACAATGTCCACATTTGTGCATGGCCCCTGGATTGTACATTGCCTTTGGTCGAAACGTCTCTTTGAGATGTTAATTGACGTTGTGTTTTCACTCAAGTCAACTAAGCTTTGGCAGGTCATTATTACTATTACATATTTGTCACAACTACCATCAGAAGCTCTTGATGTATGTAGCCTACTTAAATGTTTAGAGGTAACACCATTACTGTAATAATTATAACAGTAAACGATTATATAGCGCCTTAATACACCTCACGATGCTCAAAGACTTTAAAAGAATGAAAGGTTTGACAGTTTCTTGATTATTTAAACAGAGCAGGGACAGAGTGGCTAAAAAACACAATAAAAGCATTTTGATTTGTGACTTTCTACTTTTAAGTTAAAGGCAAAGAATCAAAAGATCTAAGAGTAAGACTAGACTTCTATGAAAGTAAATGAAGAGGGAGCGGCACTGATGGTCTAGTAGACATAATGATGGTGTTACAAGAGCAGAAATTAGGAACAGGGGTGTAAATCTTTCAGATTTTGTCTGATTTCAGACTTTTTGCTTGGTCTGATTTTATACTTTTTTTTTTGCTTTTTCATATAATAGTGGCAAGCTATGATTTCAGACTCACTATCTAGTCTATCTTTGGTCTTGCTTGTGTTTTCTAATTTTTTTTGTTCGTTAGCCATTTACACCCCTGTAGGAAAAAGAGTTAGTTGACCTGGGGAATCGAACCGATGCTTGCCACAGCAACTCCGCCTCGCCATGAACAGTTTACTAGCTCAGAGGCGAGAGGTAGTGACCTGGTTTTCTGGTCGACGAAAATCTTTCTCACTGACACTAATATATCCCACAATCATTGTGTCCACTAGATTTTTATGAAACATTTCAGGTAATCAGACGCCGAGCCATGGATACATTCAATAGTAATTCATGCGTTTTTTAAAGACAATCCTTTTTTTCTTCAACAGTTGAGGGACTGCAAGACCGGCCTAATGTGATCATATATTTCTTAGTGCTGATTAGCAGTATTATTTTGAAACGTTTGAAGAAATTACTGTCAACTGCAGGTACCAATGATGAATGATCATCCCTAATGATGTCTGAGTGAATATGGTTGGAATCACTGCAGTGCTAGGGTGATAAATAAAGAAACTTTGCTTTGGAGTTGGAGACCAAGTTTAGCGTTATGCTACATATGACAATGTGGCGACCAAACACTTGTCATAAAATAATCCTGTATTATTAGTGAGGCAAACTCCTGGTAAGATATTTCCAGAATGGTGCATGGACCCTGGTACGATTTCCACTTCAAACTGGTAACATATTTTTTTCTCTCTCTCTCCTCTTACAGAAATATGGAGGATGTCAACCTATACCGTTCCAAGCTACGTTCTCCCAATGGTTGTAACTCAGAGGTGTCATCACCCATGCCGTGGCAGAATTTATCGTCGTCGGCTTACATTACCTATGATACAGTGTCTCTTGGAAATAATGTCCATACCCCAAACAAAAACATGAATACTGAAATTCAGAGTCCGCGTAAGAGTGGTTATTTTCTTCGAACACCAAGTCCTCTCAAGAAATTAAAGGCAACTATGAGTATGAGTCCATCCAAAACGTTTAAAACTGAAAATCCTGGTACTCCTAGTCCACAAAAAGCAAATTCTGCAACTGACTTATTTGGCAACAAGTCTTTACTGGATAATCTCGAAGTTCCTGAAGGTTGGGATGAGAATTTTCTCAACAATTTTCAAGATGACTGGCTGTTTGGCTTTGGGAGTGAGGATTTAGAAAATCTGACCAGGAGTCCATTAAAAAGCCCAAAGCGTGGCTTGACATTTTTGAGCAATACTCCAAAAAAGTTCAGTCCGTTTAAAAGCCCCCTTTTGACATCCAGCCCCAAATTTTACAACTCGTCCCCAGCTGGTAAAACCCCTGGTGCGTCTGGTAGTCGTCCTTTAACACGCCAGCGCAAATTGTTCCTTCAAAGCCCTGAGCATCAAGTACCTCAGCCGTCAATAGCAATCGCACCGCCTGATTGGTCAGCTCCTATCCCATTCCCTCCTTTGTTGGACACTTCGTCATCTTCTATGTTCAGTGAAGGTGGACTGGAGTCATCTTCCATTCAGAGTATTTCCTCATATTTAAAAAATATAGATGAGGAGGACAACCAAGAGGACCTTCCCATAATGCCTCCTGCAGGCTGGACCTCCAAATCTGGACAGGGAAATTGTGTTGGAAAATTAACATCAAAGGTTATATCAAAATCTTCAAAGTCAAGACGCATGAAAGCTTTTACTACTCTGCAGAGTTCTTCCTCTGGGAATATTAGTTGCCATCATAACACTAAAGTCATAGGTCAGTCACCAGTGGATAAATCAAAGATGAAAAAGACTGAGCCACAATTCACACTTTTAAGACCATATACAGATTTTCACACAAACCAGATTTCGCTGAGAACCACCCCGGTCACCCCACCTAATAAGATCAAAATATCACGGGATTTCTCTCAGATTCAGACATTGCCCTCCAAGGAACAGTTGAGAATTGTAAGAAATCGTTTTAGGGATACTTTGAACAAAGCAGTTGAACAAGTTATAGAGAAAGAAAAATCAAAGAAAAGTGTTGACCAACAAATCACAAGTTCAGGTTTTGTAGATACAAGACAAGATCTGATTCAGCAACACACAGTACCTCAGCAACTCACAGTACCTCAGCAATTGCCGCCACATACATCTGTTCACTTCAATGGTCTCGTTCCTCAGTATGGTGTTCCCCAGTTCATTGCCATAAAGCCACCACCAGTTAAAAAAAGAAAGCGATGATGTGTCATGTTCTGTTAAGTTTTGACTCTTTCATTTTATAAATTGTAATATTTTTTTATTTTTAAACAATGCTTAACACACTCTAAATCTAAATTGTTATTATAATAACAAATTGTTCAAGACAGCGGTTAAATAACCCATTACACCCGGAGGGTTCAAAAAGGGAAATCTATCCCCTGTTCGAAGGGTCAATACTTTTTAATGTTATTTTAAGCAATTTAAATAGATTGTTTTGAAGTTTGTTAATAATGTGTGACAGAATGATTAATTTTTATCATTTAAAAAAAAAATCCAAACTCACAAAATCGTGATTGGCCTTGCTCACACAATTTATTAACACTTCAACTGAATGATGGATTTGTCACTGCTAGAATTATCTTCATAAAGCACAAATTTTAATGCACTACTCAAGGTATGCAAACGTTAGGGTGTAATGGGTTAAATGCTGTTTCGTTATAACAACAAAAAACAACCTCCTTGCATACTCAATATATATGTCTATGATGATATATATTTGTGTGTTATAATTTATAGTTGCCAGTTCTTTTAGATAATCCAGACCTGCCACTGCCATCCACACACATTTAATCTCTATTAAGTTATACATACATTTTTTAAAGGGAGTGATTATAAACGTGTCTAATCGTGACAATGATGGGATATATTTATTTAATGACGCTTCCCAAAAATTTGACCACTTACTGCCCCCCTAGTCATGTTTTCACTGTTGTAAGGTGTAGATAGCAGCAATTATTTGTACATTTGAAAAGTACCGGCATATTGATAAATCATAGTTGTGATTTTATAATATAATATTTGCGATTTCACAAGCATAAAAGTACAAAAGCTCCCCTAGTGCGGTGGTTAGACTGTGGGTCAGAGTGACGCTTGCTGTGAGGATCAGAATAATGTGTATTCGAACTTTGTATGAAAACAATTTAGTGTATTGCAGAATCATTGGCATTGTTAACTTTTAGAGTGGGATATTCGGGTTATGATCAAACAGGTAAAGACTGACTTATTCTATTTGAAGAGTTGACTATTAGTATTAGCATGCATGTAGTGTAGGGTATCAAGGGACTGGGTTTAGTGTAGTAATGTGAAATGGTAATTGCTTCCTATCTACACCTAGCTTTTTACAGAGCGAAAACACGACTAGGTGCGTCAATTGTAACACGGCTGGCTGGGGCTCTGCATTAGTGCGGAGACAGCTGATTTCACTAATGGCAGGGTTGGCACGTTGTTGTATATATTATAATAGTAATAGTCTTCCTATTTTAACCACTTTCTCTCTTTTTTTCTTCACTAAATTCACTTTTTTTCTCTCACTTTTCTCATTTCATTGTAGCAAGATAAATAATATGTGCATTCAATTTGTGTCATGTATAACTTATAATATAACAGCATTACGGTGTGGTCTTTTTTCTTTTTATATTATGATTATTTTCACTTGATTGAGTGAAGAAAACACTTGATTTTTATCTCGAAATTCTTATTTTGTTATCATGATAATACAGATTTTTCTTTTCAAAAGGCAGGTCTAGTTTGTTTTATTTCCTTTGGCTCTGGCCAAAGCTTCAGTGAGGACCAACTAGCCTATTCAATAGCAATGAATAGTGTGAAGGAACAAAATAGTTTCCCTATTTATAATATAATAATACGATGATATGCATGTTTTGTGATAATGATATAGCTGAGGAGATGAATAGATTCAATATTAATTCCTATATATTTTTATTGTCGTAGTGATCCACATGTTCCTCTTATAATTATACTTATAATTATTGTTATAGAATAATTATTTTAAAAAATAAAATATCAAGACAGATAAGAATGACATTACATCGTGTGCAGAAGATGGAACAGAAATCACATGATAAGCTCATTATATAATCAGAGTTGGGAGTTGTACCTAACCTATTGTATAGTGTATTAGTTTTATGGCTGCATAAGGTTTCTTCGCCTGTTCTGTAACATTACCGACAACGAAAGCATTCGTTAGTATTGCAGTTATTACATTACATTATTAGAATGACTGCTTGATTATTTTATGACATGTTATGTGTCTTTGTGTAGTGTAGTTTGGTATATATAATCTTATCTTTGTTTGTACACATTTATGTTCAGGTCATTCCACCATAAAATGACATAGCTACCAAGTTCTGTGGTTCACAGAATGGTTCCTTAGGTTCTGTGGTTTTTGGGTCCATTGAACTGTTGGCTGCTTCCGAGTTTTCTCGTTAACACCGTGGCAGTCTGCATGCCATCAAGACATTGATCACACATTAATTGTTCATTAAATATTATCTGGCTGATGCAGGTGCCCACATTGTAAAATTGTAACAGCACAACATTGTTGGCACACGACGGCAAACACTGGACGAAGACTTAAATGACAAAATCAATGTTGTGTTTTGGGGGGGGGGGGGGGTGAGTTTTTGTATTTATTTTTTTGTTTTTATTTTTTATTTTTTTTCAAATATAATTCCAAAATTTTGCGACCAAAACAGAAAATTTTGTTCAGTTCTAATAAAAATGACTGTATGCATTGAATTACCACTTTCGTTCTCTATTATTATAATTTATTAAATGTAGGTACACAAAGTGTGTTGTTAGTTTTTATGCAAGATTAAAACAAAAAATATCAATGATCAAAGTTTTCTGTAGTCAAAAATGTTAGTTATATATACAATGTATTTACATTTTCATTCCACATTGGATTTTGAAAATATTTTTAAAGCATGGCTACCGTTGTGCTGGTAAAGTAATAATTTGTTTACAATGACCCACCGTATTCGCCACTCGTGGATCTTTTTTTTTGACCCAGTGACTTGCAATTAAAAATCTCTCTTTGCACATCACTGGGTCAAAAAGACCCACGAATGAATGAGCTATGAAATGAAATTCATAGGGTTGCAAAAACACAGTGATTGGATATGTAGACCCACGTCAGTTTATTCTCCAATGGAATTTGTTTTAGTAGTAGTAGTAGTAGTCAGTCAGCCAAAGTTGGTTCTTTTATTTAATATTTTGGGCAGGCCAAAATTAAAAAACCCAATGACACTTGAAGCCTGTACGATAACAGTACAGTACAGTAAGTCTCCATGTGCACAGTTTGGCTGCGACACAATGCTTTCTATTGTAGTTACCCCTCCCTCCAACTCCAGAGTCAGGGCCTAAGTGCATGGTTGCTCAGAGTGAACTCTGTCTGATAGCACGGTTCAGTTTGACCCGTGGCCAAACTGTACCAGAAATTTGATTATTTCCCCAGTATTTATCGGCCATACCGGTTGTATGAACTTATTATTATTATTATTACTTATTACTTATTAATTTGTTTGGAGACCCTTCATCTCAACACCAGACACAGATTAGGGATTATGTTTTACCTGTCACATTGTTCCAGGCACAATCCGCACTGACAACTGACATCAATCTTGGTGTTTCAGAACACGACACCCATCATGTCTAAGTCTAATGAAGATTACGAAAGACATTCTTGGCGATGTTTCGACCAGTAGGCCATTGTCAAGTGACAATTATCACTCCACGTGACAATTATGGTTTGACAAAGGCCTGTTGGTCGAAACGTCATACTTTTGTATTCAGTTGAACAAAGATCCAATTTCCTAATAAAATACAATCTCCTATCCATGTGGCGATCAGTCCTAGGAACCTCAAGGACCATTGCTAAGACTAAGACAGTCAATTGGCTACCTTAATGTGTTAAGTCGAAGGGTGTGAACACAGCATTGTGGCTTCAATGTCCAATGATTATATCTGCAGAGATAATACATTGATCGTTCCAAAACCCAGCTTACCCTTGCTTTGGTGGCCATTTTGAGCATGCCCTTTAGGGTAGGTAAGATTTCATTACATATATATACAGTAAATATTACAGTGGAGTCTGCTTAAGATAAACTCAGTGGGACCAGACAATAAAAATGGTATGAGTGACCCTTCTTCCTTACTTTAGGCCTCGGCCTGTTGTTTTCGTAGATGATGGGATTTTTTTGTTTGTTTTTGAGCAAACCAACGTCGGTGTTCCGCAAAAGTGGGAAGAGAGAGGTCATGGTGACAGAATTTATTTTTTTTAAACGGACTGAGTGCGATCCGTGTTTATATAAACCAGACTTTGTTTAGTTGAAGTAAATAAGAAAAAAAACGGGACCGGACGAATGGTTTATATCCTAAGCGAGAGTTTATCTTAAGTGGACTCCACTGTACAGATAAACTCGCTTGATATAAGTATAAGGTTATTATTGTAGGAAAAATTTGTATCAATGATCAAAGTGAATTCTAAAAATGGTCCTGTTATGAGATGTCTGTCATAAGTGCCGTGCCGGTCTAATTGTATGCAGTCAATGAATTCGTCGACATAGTGGCAGTCAACATTATGTCTCTTCGCGGAGGCAGTATATACCTGCCAGTCAGCAAGCATGTTCATATGATAATGATGATATCAACTCTGTTGGGTATACCTGATTCCATTAGAAAACTGCTAGATATCAACGAAACCTGTCTTTGACTATGTTTGTTCTGCTGCCCTTCGAATAATGATCAATGGATTAGAAGCTTACAGTTAGCCATTTTAATTGTTCCGCACTGTTAATGACAAAACGAATGTTTGTGTTTTCTACATTAAAGATGTAAAGCGTAATCCATTAATTTACACTTTAACTTTAATGCATCTATAAATAATGAAGTTCCACATGATGTTTTGGGGCATTTTTGCGACAGACTGCTGAGCCCTTGTGATGTTTTGGTTGGTTGCAACTTTCTTAGAGCTGAACTAGTACTAGTATCTTTCACTTCCACCAACATAAAGATCCCCAACCCAACTCACTGAGTAGAGTACTTTTAACCGGCAATGTCAGTGTGACAAGGCTAAAGTGAATGTCATCAATTTAAGACAGTTTTGCTTTTAATTATGCATTGTTCAAAGGCATGAACAAATTGGTTCACTTAAATATAGTTATTTGATACAGAAAACGACCTGGCATGAACAGCGTCAAAGAGTTTAAAGAGCACACACTACTGGTTGATTGTGTATTTGTATGCAAAATAAATCCTTTTTGCCTTTGTCGGGCCATTGTAGTCACTTAAACTAGTCACAAATGTAGAATTAGAATGCGAAGAATAAAAAAAGAATGTTACTGTACTGTAATAGTAATATGGGGTAATTTGGTCCACTTTTTTTGTTTTGGAAGTGTTACTAACTCCAGTAGACGCAAAAAGGAAGACATTGGATAGAAACCAGTGGCGAAAGTTTATTTATGATGCATAAGCCTTACACCGAAAGGTACAAAAGGTAAATTGATCAAGAAAGAAAGAAAGAATTATGATTACATTATTATTAATTTTATTGGTTCTATGGGCCAGATAGGGCGACAAATTTGACGTTTCCATTGCTGTTGGTTGGCCGCTTGCGATGTGATGATCAAACCTGGCTGACTCGTTCGTCTCCTTTCCTACAAGTCGTCGCCACGACTTTTCCTTTGGCCACTCCTCTCTCTTCGTCCATCAGATGCTGCCCAGTTTAATGATGTGTGATTTTGGGAGTGTGTGTTTGTCCATCATTAGGATAATAATAATAACAATATGTCCGAGCTATCGCCATCGTTTTCTTTTTTTATCAATTCTTCTTTATCAATTCAACGTCCGTATAAAAAGTAAAGTCCTATAGAGCCATGAGGCCCGTAGAGCCGGTGCCTATCCCGGTTTCCGTCGCGTGAAGCGGACTGATTGACAATGCGTCACCCTTTTTGGATAGGACGCTGGTCTATCGCAGATTACTTCCCCAGCTGTAAGCTGGTACCCATTTTTACATCTGGGTCTTGCCCAAGAAAAACAACGAAGTGGCAGTGATAGGATTCGAAACCACCACCTTCGCCATGAGAGTCCGCTGTCTAACCACTAGGCCACCTCGCCTTGATGTCCGTAAAGGAACGGAGTAAATCTTTTTATCCCACCCTTGACCGATGCAAAGCATGCAGGTTACATCTTCAGAAACCGATGCTTCACGAACAACAACAACGCGAATTCAGACTCTAGTTATTGGCTTGGAATTTGTTTAATTTGGTTTTGATTTGATTTGATTTGATTTTTTGTTCGTTTTGCTTTGTTATCAGTTTTGTTTGGTTTTTTGGGGGTTTTTTTT
>JARFNW010142327.1:0-10253 GCA_031763155.1 Dirona albolineata | reverse complement strand
CATCACCATCACCATCACCATCACCATCACCATCACCATCACCATCACCATCACCATCACCATCACCATCACCACCATCATCATCATCATCATTATCACCATCATCTTCAACACCAACAACAACACCACCACCCACATAGCTGTGATGACCACTCACATCATGACCACCACCACCACCACCGTCTTGGACTAAGAGTCTTGAATTCAATCAGACAAAACTATTATTATTCCTTCTACTCATTGTTGTTTTCTGTTTATAATATCTCGAGCAGTCACGTGTTCTGACCAACGGCATCATTCAGTAAAACCATTTCAGGTCAACATAAATAGACGGCTGTCACAGTTAATTGTCCTGTCCTGTTTCATTTATCTCTGGTGTCTGGCTTTCGTCTTTTTTTCTTAACCATATTTAGAAACACTGAATGAATGGGGAGCATTTTCTAACTAATAACATTACATTTTTCAAAAGGACGCTGGTCTATTTTAGATTCTCGAGTCATTGAGACCAGGTAGCCTATTTTGACATCTTAGTCAAGGCATGGAATTGGAGTAAAGTCCCCTTGACCTTCATGCACTCGGGATTTCAGATACATTTGAAATTCTACCATGGTTGCGTATATTTGTTGTTTCTTTGTCTGCATTCCTGGCCAAGGTATACAACGCAATGCCGAAAACAAGACTTCGTGAGTGTGAGACAGATGACTAATTTCGCCAACGCGTATCCTGTATGCTAGGGCATGGTGTAGTCTTTGGACCTCCAACACCTGAACTAGTAGCACTAAAAAGTAAAGTCCTGCAGAGCCCTTCGACCGATTATAGGGCCGGGTGCTTAACCTAGTTTCCGTAACGCGATGTTGTCTAAGTTGTCCTTTACCACCACTCGCTATCGCCACTCGTGTCTCTTTTTAGACCCAGTGATTTGTAAATCTCTCTTTGCGCGTCACTGGGTCAAAAAGACCCACAGGCGAATGAGCTGTGACATTGATACTGTCACGACAATAGTTCATCAAGAATATTATGTTTTTCATAAAACTGAGAAAACAACATCATACTTCGGTCGAAAAAATGTTTGAAGCAAGCATATTTGCACGTTTAGAGTTTCAAGATGTCGTTTATTCATTCAAAGACACCCTGATTGGATATGTACATGGGATGGGTCTGATTGGCACATGAATGGCGGTACAGGTTAAGCGTCAAAAGACCACAAGACGAGTTTCAAGAGGTCGTTTATTCATTCAAAGACACACTGATTGGATATGTAAATGGGATGGGTCAGATTGACCCACGAGTGGCGGTAAAGGTCAAGCACCAAAAGAGCCCAAGACGAGTTTCAAGTTGTATTCACATTCAGGCTATGGGCCAAATGAATATTTACAGATAGAAAATCGTAACATAAAATGGATTGAATCGACAGTACCAGAAATCAGAAA
This sequence comes from Dirona albolineata, assembly GCA_031763155.1. Taxonomy (NCBI): domain Eukaryota; kingdom Metazoa; phylum Mollusca; class Gastropoda; order Nudibranchia; family Dironidae; genus Dirona; species Dirona albolineata. Next base: position 8,823 of record JARFNW010142327.1, on the reverse strand, counting down.
CAGCAGGCCATATGGGTGCCATATGGGTCAGGTAATGATATAGTAATATTGTAAGATTCCAACTAAAAGCAAAGATTTGATCACTTAATACTCGTCTTTCATCATCAACCTGGTGAGTCTCCAGCCCTATGCTCAGCATGTATCCCCATCCCAGCTACTCTGCAATGCGGTGCAAAAAGACGAAACTATTGACATCTTGCAAGGCCACGTGTCAATATATTTTTTTAGTGGGCGTGTACATTATAAAACAGGCTTGAACTGTTTCTCTGTCGCGAACGGTGATACAACTACCATGTGTCCTAATTCTACGTTAAAAACGAAAACCAACCAAGATGTTCAGGAGAGAGTCCTACACATCCTATTGGACGGTTAGAGCTTTTTTTTTTAAAAAATGGTGTGGAAACGATAAAAATCAATTAGGATTCTGGCAACTCCCAACCATGTCTGGCCACAGATCCAGTGTCACGTGATACCCTAGAAAGGGTACATAACCCAATGTGATGACCTCGATAATCCCCCCTTGTTTGAACCGAAAATCTATCATGCAAAAGGCACACGGGTTCCATTTTTTTGACCTTTTTATTCGCCAAGTCAGGATTGCTAAGTTGTCAATATTGTTGTGTGTGTGTGAGTGTGTGTGTGTGTGTGTGTGTGTGTGTGTGTGTGTGTGTGTGTGTGTTTTGGGTGTGATATACGGATGCAAATGTGGAGGAATTCCCTTCTAGATCTGACAAAAAGGAGGAACAGGTGTAGAAGTATCTTCACAGTGGATATACACCAATGAAAGGAGAGAGGCGTGTTGGTAAAACGAAAATGCAACACAAGGTGGAACGAAAAAGTAAAGCACATTTTAAACTAGCGTGGTCGTACTTATAGCACATTTTAAAGTAGCGTGGTCGTACTTATAGCACATTTTATACTAACGTGGTCGTACTTATAGCACATTTTATACTAACGTGGTCGTACTTATAGCACATTTTATACTAACATGGTCGTACTTATAGCACATTTTATACTAACATGGTCGTACTTATAGCACATTTTATACTAACGTGGTCGTACTTATGTACTTATCGGATACACGCACTAGGCTTGATGTGCTTCTATTCTCAACAAAACCTAAAACCGCGAACAGTGAACTCTAACCAATAAAAATCTGGACTCGAAACCTTGCGACCTACAAGCTGACCCAAAAACCTAAGGGATAAACCCAGTTCTCTAATTCATGACGTCGAATTACAGACACCACCTCGGGTCGTTAAACGGTTTAAAGTGTTGAATGAAACACTCAGTCGGTGACGAGCTCGTCATATCGCCTCCAGCCTCCAGGATTCGGTGAGGAGTCAATGATTGCCGTCATCATAACACTATTTTGGGCGACTAGTGTGTAATACCATTTTATGTCACAGGGCCTAAAGAAGGATATAACATATTACTATTACCGTCATCATAACACTATTTTCGGCGACTAGTGTGTAATACCGTTTTATGTCACAGGGCCTACAGAAGGATATAACATTACTATTACCGTCATCATAACACTATTTTGGGCGACTAGTGTGTGATACCGTTTTATGTCCCTGGGCCTAAAGAAGGATATAACATATTACTATTACCATCATCATAACACTATTTTGGGCGACTAGTGTGTAATACCGTTTTATGTCACAGGGCCTAAAGAAGGATATAACATATTACTATTACCGTCATCATAACACTATTTTTGGGCGATTAGTGTGTAATACCATTTTATGTCACAGGGCCTAAAGAAGGATATAACACATTGCTATTACCGTCATCATAACACTATTTTGGGCGATTAGTGTGTAATACCGTTTTATGTCACTGGGCCTACAGAAGGATACTATTACCGTCATCCATCAAATTGTTATAATTGTTTTTTTTCAATATGAGCGCATTTTTCTCGTCGTAATTGTAAAGAATATATTTGCTTTTGTCCTCGGCCAGACACAGAGCTGGTCCCTACACTGTTTGATCACAGTACTATATGGTACAGATAACATATTTGCTTTTGTGAAATTGTCTTTATAAAATGTCCTACATGTTGATACAAACACCGGTGAGGCAATACGTTATATCATTGTCAATAATATCACCCGTCCATTAAGAAGCCATCGTAAACGCTGCTTGGCAACACCAACCGTTGAGTTGTGTTCACTAGTCGGCCACCGATCTCCCAATTATATATCTACACATAGTGGAAAGCTCTTAGATTGAAAACCAACAAGGCGTTCTATTTTTGGAAAATAAGGCGACGAAATGCGATCTAGAGGCATCAAAATGGCAATAAAATCGGTACTTCCAGATAATAGTGACGTCGAATTGTAAGGGAAATAATCTAAAAATCCCTTGTCCTATTATTGTTGATCTAAAGGAACCAAAGTGGGTCGCCGATAGATCACCTTTCCAATTATTTTCTAATTAGGATTTCAAATGATACCCCACTGTAACATTATATTAATTTAATTTTGTACAACAGGCGAAAACAAGAGATTCCATTTCCATTGTCATTCAAGACATTTCACATTTCAGATATTATACCATCTTTGAACTTTGAGATTCCATGCTTTATTATGTTTTAATGTCAATGGCCTGACTTCCTGACACGACCGTTCATCAACTCATACAGCCCTGTTACAGAAAGCTAGAAACGAAATACCGACCCCGTTGAAACCAAAATAATCATCCAGTGCCTTTGTAATCTAGATGCCATGCTATAAATAGTAGCAATGAGAATGTCGTCCATTTTAACCCGTCAAGCCAATGAGGAGACATTGACACGAATTGAAGAGCTCTTTTTGACCTGGAGGACAGAACAGTCGGTACCAATCGGGAAGGTATCGACGTCCGTCCAGGTTTGACTACGATTACATAGTATCCGATTCCAGATTGGTCATATATATGACATCACTTGGTCTTGCCACGTATTTCACAATGTATTATTTTTGCTCCTCTTCATCCTCGCCCGCCTCCTCCTCCCTCATTTTTATCTTTTTTTAATTCTTACCCACCTTTTCCTCCCACATCTCATTATTCGCTTGTTTTATATCCAATAACCTAAAACTTCAGGCTACGTCATTCCCCTTTCATCCCTACACAATTTGATGACGCAAGAATCGCCGTCTTTTATTTATCCCTCTCTCTCTCTTTCTCTAATGAGAACTTAAGGTGATGGTGGTGGTGGTGGTGATGGTGGTGGTGGTGATGACGATGGTGATGATGATGATGATGATGATGGTGGTGATGATGATGATGATGATGATGATGATGTTGGTGGTGGTGGTGGTGGTGGTGGTGGTGGTGGTGGTGGTGGTGATGATGATGATGATGATGATTCATAGTGGTCTACCAGCCAGTTATATATTTATATATACGATTTTATATTATATTACTATGAAAATAGTGTGAGTTCAATAATGATGCCTGCAGTTCTCTTGTTATGCTTTCACCGAGTAAAGTGGGTTGAAGATTCATGATGAATAACTTTTAGACACAAGACAAAGATCCTTTTTCCGCTATGAAACCTGGAACAACCAAAACATGATCGAAGGGTTTTGTGAGTTTTACTGCTTTGAAACTCTCAGATAAACCGTTGTGTCCCACGAAATGTTTGCATGAGTCTTGGTGATTTTCTCTAATGGGACAAACACACGCAATTCCTGGGGGGTACGAGTGTCCTTCCCTGTATTTAGGTGAAACCGTTTTTCGTCCTTTCCATCCGTCCACCCGTTCCCGTGTCTTTGAAATTGTATTTTAAGTTTTTCTCCGTCAAGGTCATCAGAACTAGTCCCAGCTTCTACCCATTTGTTTATCTCTGACGTGAATGCCTTCGACACACCAGAGACGCTGGTTTGTACACCCATTCCATTATTTCACTGAATTGTGTTTACAATGACTTGTCCTTAAAAGTGTTTGAAATATTTCGAGTCATTGGAATGCTATTTGTTGGACGTATTATACATCATTCGCTGGCAACAAAATGTACCAGATCACATGACCTTGTTTATTGGCATGTGTGGGGATTTCTAGTATTTTTGCTTAAAACATTATCCATCTAGCTTCCATATTTGGAAGTGTGGAAGTTATTTGCCCTTTGCTTCATCCCCATACGTTATGTATCACATCGATTTCACACAAATATTTTTTCCCTTGGTATTATTTAGAATATGATCTTTCTTTCTTTCTTTACACACACATACACACACATACACGCACACCCACACACACACACACACACACACATACATACACACATATATATCGCGGGCGTGATGGAACAGGGGCGTATCATATGATACGCCTTTTCGCCTCCGGTGAATATGTAAATTGTACTGACCATAGGCATGTTGTGTTAAAATATCAAATTAATATCTTTAAAAATATAGTTGGAATTCAAATTCAAAGTTTGGGCGTATCAAGAATTTAAAGCTTTTTTTCATAATATAACAAAGGCGTATCATATGTTACGCCTCTTGACTGGTAAATGAGGGGCCTATCATTTGATACGCCTTTGTTCCATAATAATTTTCCGTCTTGCAGAGCCTTCGTTTTATAGGCGCACCTCGTGATACGCCTAAAGTCATTTGCACTTAATTTTAATACTTTGAGACTTACATCAATGGTAAATAATGCGCAGAAACCTGAATACCTATTCAGGGCGTTCGTTCATAGTTCACCAAATCCAGGAACAGGTGGACAAATCTCTGAGACGATAAGGCGTGTGCGAAAGCAGCCTTGCCAGACAATAAATCTTTACGGTTTGCCGAAGATCAAAACGGGATGATAACAGAATGAACATGCATCCCGTTAAACACCAGTCAAGCGTGCCAGACACAAGTTTTATCGGCATTCTATGTGAGAGTTGTGCATCTAACAATGTGCGGCAGGTCATTCTTTTGTTTATTTTTCGACATGAAACTACGATATAATTTATATCACTTGTTTTGTTCTTTTGCTGTGAATTTGACATGGATTCAGTAAAGAGTTATGGACACTGTGGGATGATCACCTGCTTGTCTGAAATGTTTTGATCAAGAGGACTTTCAGTCATGTTGTGTGGTCGGGGTGATTACATATTTTATGACAGGTATCTTGTCTGTCTTTCATGGCTGAACATACGGCTGACCTCAACACTGCTGTGCAGTATTAATGGGGTTCGATTAAACAAACACATTAATGTACTTTCCAATTTGAACCCTCCAGGTCACTAATCGAATACGGCAGACGTAGCTGCCTTCGGGACAAGGTGTCCTGTTGTGCCTTGTCTGCATGAAATAAATGAAATAACTTTAATAATGCTATATATTACATCATAAACGGATGAAACAGTTTAACTGAATATTCAAAGAACAAAAGGCGTAACATGATTATTTTATACAAGAATAGAGAGGGAACGAATGAGAAAGCCAAAGGCGTATCATATGTTACGCCCAGTGTTTGCCGATTTTTCAGCAAACTAAAGGCGCATCATTAATTATGATGAAAATATTAAACTTATTGAAATCGTGATGATACCAATGCCTTCGGCAATGACAAAAATAGTGTGCTTGGAAAAAACCATGGTATTAGTGTTATGTCTAAAAATAACTAAATGAATCAGTTTTTTGGCTCTCCTGAAAAGTTGCGATTTTATGATACGCCCCTGTTCCATCACGCCCGCGGCATGTCTGAGTGAAGTTAAAGTCTGTGTTATTGCATGTAGATATGCATTTTACTCCATCAAGTATTGGTCTCGCAGACTGGTGATGAGTGGTGTTAGTCCTTATTGGCATTTGGAATTGATCATCATCATCGACATTATCATCATCATCACCTTCATCATCATCATCAACATTATCATCATCATCATCACCTTCATCAACATTATCATCATCATCACCTTCATCATCATCTTCCTCCTCCTACTCCTGGTTTACCCTCCTCTTCATCATCATCATCATCATCAGCTATTATCGGTTTTATTTTCATATAGACTGATTCTAATACTAATCCCTATCAATTTCTATCGTAGGCCTTGGAAGACTGTCAAGACATGGGTCTATCCAAGGATATCGGTCTCAGTAATTTCAACTCTAAGCAAATAGATCGGCTATGGGAGGCTGCCCGCATCAAGCCCGTGGCTCTTCAGGTAGGCAGGTTGTTACAGTCCAGAATAGATTAGATAGATGAATATATGAGCAGGTACCAATGGTAAATTATTTTTTTTGGGGGGGCATAGCTTAGTCAGTGGTAGCGAGTCGGTCTGCTTTAGTCGGCAAGGTGGTGTTGTCGTGACAGGCATGTTTCAATCCCCCCTTTTAACAATCTATTTTCTTTCTTGCTTATCGTCTCTCACTGGCACTAACATTTTCATATCCTTATTACGATCTAGTCCGCTCAATTACAATTTAGTTAATCGTAACTGCCAGAATTAATTTTATATTGAAGTCATTAATGAAACGCTAATCACAACTCAATGGGAGTCTAGGGATGACCACTCGTATGGCATGCCCATACTTTTGTTCACAAATTTTCTTCGGTGACAGTAATTTATCACAAATTGTTGACATGCTAAAACCCCATTCGCCTTTGGTTAATTGTCATACTTGCATGGTTAAACTGGTCTTGAATGGAAAATATCTTAATATTCTCAGTCAATTTTCCTGACTTCGAACAGAATACACAGCTCTGAGATAACTTGTTTTGGGTTACAATTTTTGTGTTTTGTGTTTTCAGTATTTGTTAGCTGATGAAGGGGAGACCCGTAACATTCTATTTTTTGTTAGTTTTTTTAATACTTGAAGCTTTACCATTATTTAATTTTTTCGCGTTCTTTTTATAAGGTTAACAGATTCACAAAAATACAAACAAACAATCAAACAAATGGAAGACGTTCCCTCTGGTTTCCTTAACTACGAAAGAAAATAATATTTTGGTTAAGAGTTGACCACAATGTTTTACTTCCTTGACCAGATTGAGGTTAATTGCCACAACACCAACAGTAAACTTATTCCATTTGCCCGTGCCAAAGGCCTCACTGTCATTGCCTTCGGCCCTCTGGGAACGCCATGTAAAAGGTATGTTTTTATCTATTTTTCTCAACTCTAACTCGTACACCAATTCCGAATTGGGGTACAAATGAAGAATCACGTGACTTATCAGTTCACGAATGACTTTGTTTGACTTAACGTGTTTTGTTTTTATTGAACTTCACAGGTAAGTTCGTTTAATTTATAAATTTATCGCCACTCTCCATAAAAGGAATGCACAAAAGAAACCAACAAAAAAAAACCAAAAAAAACCCAACGATAATGGTATCTAGCTTAGAGTGTGAAAAGACTAACAAAAATATAACGTTTTGGGTCTCCCCCTTTGTCAGCTAACACAGCTATTAAACACAGAAAACACAGATCCTATGGTCATCTTCGTCAGATTGATATGTTATTGGATTGGACTTCCAACTGGTGAGGTGTAAGTCAGGCTGTGTGCTCCATCATCCGATGTCGTATTTAAATATAACATGTGTTATTGCTTCCAGCTCTTGTCGAGTCTTGTATTTAAAATCTATTTTTGAATGAGTTTCATTGCTGACGCGTCGTTTATGACCGATTCTGGAAGGCTGTTCCATAGTTTGGCTAATCGCACGGTGGGGAAAATGAGTGAAATGACAACGCACTACCCACTTAAAATGAATCTTCGCAAAGGCTGTTCTAGACATGGATTGTATGCTGCGGTGACCAAACAAGATGGCAATGCATCGTTGTGAAGGTTGTTTCTATCTATCTATGTCCCTTAGTCCGTTGGACCATAGGTGCACCACATGACCTGCTGACCACCAAACTACGCCATGTCTCTCGCTCCTCTGCCCTCCTCACAGCCTCCTCCAACCGAAGTTCCGTCCACTCCCGGATGTTGTCCTCTTATCATCTTTTTCTCTGCCTGCCTCTCCTTCTACCTCCCTGCACCGAGTGACGAGTGCCAAATTATATCCACGACATGCTTTTACTTTAAAAATTAATATTGCGACGTTTGGGAAACGTTGAAATACATTGGCCGATGATTTATTATTACGATTTGGTGTGGGTCTGTTACCGTCAGTTCGTATCCTAGAACGCAGTGTTCAAATCCCATTATATTATGTTTAAAGCTTGACTCGTGGAAGCTGGATAACAGAGATTAAAGTAGGTTAGGTACAAGCAGCAGAAATGGAATTATTAAGAAGAACGATTGGTAAAACAAAAAGATATAAAGAAAGAAGAAATGTTAGATTTCGGGAACCAGTTAAAACAGATTGTTTAGAGTAGAGAATTGAAAGAAATCGGTGAAGATGGTTTGGTCATTCAAATAGAATGAAGGAAGATAGAATACATTAAATCTCTGGGGAAGATTGGTGCAGTATTATAAACGTACAATTTACTATTATAATTGCACTGTGCGAATTAGTCAGAGAATTAACGCGAAATGATTTTTGTCCGAATAGTATAAAGAATAGAAGAAATGGCAATTTTACAATTCTGTTGTTTGGGTTTTTTTGTTTTTTTTGTTTTTAAGTTTTTTTTTAAATTATTTTTTGTTAGTTTTTTTTTGGGAAGGGGGGGGGGGTGGGGTGGTTCTTCTCTCTGATAAAACTACATTCTGTAACTGTAAGCATGGTATAAATCAGTGTTGTTCATTTAGGTTGTTTTATTTTTCTCTGATACAAACTAGTTGTACTGGAAAACATGCTAAACTGCGGAAGGGGTGCTTGTAAAAAAAACCAATGTTGTTCATTTAAGTTGTTGTCGTTTTTGTTTTCTTCTCTGATAACCCCCCCCCCCCCCAACT
>JARFNW010142316.1:0-10253 GCA_031763155.1 Dirona albolineata | reverse complement strand
TTAGATTTGTCAAAAGCTGTAATTATTGGATTTGTCAAAAGCTGTAATTATTAGATTTGTCAAAAGCTGTAATTATTGGATTTGTCAAAAGCTGTAATTATTAGATTTGTCAAAAGCTGTAATTATTAGATTTGTCAAAAGCTGTAATTATTAGGTTTGTCAAAAGCTGTAATTATTAGATTTGTCATAAGCTGTAATTATTAGATTTGTCAAAAGCTGTAATTCTTGTTCAGCATTGTAAGATTATTTGGAAGGCAGGGTCTCCATTTCAAACGTCCAACACAACTTGTATGGCAATAAAACATTGACGATAGCATTTAGCATTTAGATACAAGTGAGGGCGTTTGTTTGTTTGTGATGTGATGTATTTTCCATCCACAGGCTGAGCAAGAAGAGAACCGAGATGTCACTACCTTTGCCACTAACATTTATCTCGAGGTAAAAACCTTCATTGCCTTATAGCCAAAAAAACAAAAATGGGTGAAAATGGTGTAGCTCCAAGTGTAAAACAAATATTAATACAAAGAACGTTTCAAGTCTCCCCTTCATCAGCTAACAAGCACATAAAACAAAACATAAAACACAAATTATGTGTTATGTGATTGTTGGCTGATGAAGGGGAGACCCAAAACGTTCTTTGTATTGTTATTTGTTTTACACTTGGAGCTACACTATGTTTTCCCTTTTTAAATTTATTTTATTTTATTTCTTTTTTTGCACGCCTCATTTTGGATTTTAGCTTCTGGCAGCCGTCATTCCTCCATTGCCGTATGGCAGGGTCTATAAAACAATGGCAGCTTGACCGGTCTGGATGTCGGACTACTTCGTCCATTGTCACCCTTCTGATTTTCTGATTGCTTGTTTGTTTCCAACAGTTGCTGCTCAATGTCTGATGCAGAGTCTTTCTAGCCATGTGTAAGGTGATGAGTGGTGTTAGTCCTCGTCATTTTGATTTACTTCCATTTGTCATGTACACCCTTCATAGCTTGACATATGGCTGGCCCTACACTGCTTTCTGTGGTATAAAGGGGACTCTATAAACAACAAGTTACTGCTCAACAGTATTGGGGACTTGCTCCATGTCAAACCAGTAATGGTGACATGGCATGACCTGTCATATACACACCGTACACTTCACACTCTATAAGTCAATTGTTTAAAACAAGCAGGTGATCAGCCTCCACCCTGGAATGATGATATATGTCAGTGCTATTTTCTACCTGTCACTTGTCCTTGCTATTTCCCACCTGTTGTAATATTTCACCTTATTGTTTTCTCCACCCAGGCCAGCAACAGCAGTACCTACATTCAAGATGCCTTCCAACTACTACTTCCTGTCCTGCAACGGGCGGCCGTGGAGCACGGGATCTTGTCGAGGCAATCCTGACCTGACGTCCGCCTCCCTTCAAACTGTTGTTGATCCACCAGATGTATAAGACTTTCATTTTTGTTTTGAATTGCCATTACTATCTATCATGCTGGGTTGTTTTTGTTCTTTGGTTTTGTTGTTTTGATGTCGTTTTACTCATACTATCTGCAAATCCATTTAACCATCCATTTGTTATCGTGTAACTCACTCAAGTTGTTACCATGGTGGCTGTGAGAATCCTGAAAACCTGCACCCGTATTCACAGACTGTACTGTACGTCAACTGTTAGCACACTTAAGCACAATCATTTTGCATTGAATCATACTCAAAACATGACATAAACACCATAATAATCACGTAATGTTTTGAGTGTAAATCAATGCGATAAGATTGTGCCAAAATGTGCTAACAGTTTACGTACAGACTGTGAGCACGGCCCCAGACTTGTTATATAGTCAACAATGTACTCCGCATTCTCCAGTGTTGTACTAAGTAAAATATTTCATTAGAAGCTGTCAATCCATTGGTTGTATCTATCTACCTCTCTCCTCCTCTATTCATTTAATCATCTGTCTATATGGTTGTCTACCTGGACAAAATTTATTCGGTGGGAAGTAAGTGTGTCCTGCTTTGCACCAAGATGTTTGAGATGTGTTTGCGCCAGCTGGCTGCAATATCGATGCTCCGCCGTGCACTTTCTTGGGTACCGCCACCCTGGAGTCAATATGCTCTCCATAGTCTACTCCAGTATTCATACAGATACAGATACACCACCCTGGAGTCATTATATTCTCCATAGAGTCGACTCCAGTATTCATACAGACACAGATACCTGTCTCTTCTCCCCACACACATATTTGTGTCTGCTCCCACAAGTGTTCGCAATGGTTGGGTACGATCCACACCGTCTGTTGTCAAATCCTGCGACTGTCACGATGGAGGAACGAGGTCTGCCAGAAGCTAATATCCAAAACAGGTGAAAATGGTTTAGCAAAACAAATAGCAATACAGAAAACGTTTCAAGTCTCACCTTCATCAGCCAACAAGCCCTTGTTATTTGTTTTGGTCTTGGAGCTACACCATTTTCACCCTTTTTTTTCTTCTTCACGATTATCGCAATGCAAAACTATAACGAGTTACCATGTACATGTCAAGGACATCATTCACATTTTCATTGGATGAGAGGAAACTTAACTCAGGATTAGTCCAGAACCAGTTATTATACCCTCACAGACCCTCTCATACACATGCATCTTCACACACATACATCCCTCACGACTCACACTCTATTACACACATACATCCCTCACGACTCACACACTCTGTCACACAATCCGTCTTTTATTTCTTCTCTTATCGATAACAAAAATTTGTCGCCAATAGCACTGTTCAATCATAGGAGTTGGCTCATGACATTTTATTGCCTTATAGACATTTCCTTGACATAGACATTTCCTTGACTTGTAAACATTTCCTTGACTTGTAGACATTTCCTTGACTTGTAGACATTTCCTTGACATAGACATTTCCTTGACTTATAGATAATGACATTTACTTATCTTGGAAGTAACAATTATGCAAGGGAATCCATGCGGTTAATTTCTAAGCGTGCAACCACACCAGGACAATGGGTGTAAAAATGATAATAGCCTCTTTCCCATCCTGGCCCTTGCTGGTGTCACCCCTACCACTAAAGGTGTGTGAAGTGAATTGGTCGTACCTCTCATAACGGCCTTGGCAATGCAGCGTTCGTCTGTCCCATCAATACCATTACAAGAGGATTGCATCGTAGACATTTTTCGAGGATACTTTGGACCCTTTGTGTGAAATTCACGCATTTTTATACCAAGGTTGGAAACATTTTGTACTTTTAAGCTGTTTCCAATTCTGAATGTGATAAATATTCTCAGTCACTATAATAATCATGTCAATGATTTCATATATAATATAATAATATATACATGTGTGTGAGTGTGTAGTTGATTATTTCTGTGCGTGTGTGTGTGTTATTTACCATCATAGAAATGATATCAGTGTGATGTTAGCATTTCACTTTTGGTGTGAGATAAGGTTGTTAAGTGCATAGTAGGGCATTATGTTACATTGTCTTGGACATGCAATGTAAATGCTGTACAGTGGAGTCCACTTAAGATAAACTCAGTGGGACCAGACAATGAGTTAATCATCTTATGCAAGGGTTATCTTAGATAAGGGAAACAACCAGTGGTTACAAAACCTGCGGTGGGTAAAAGTCCAGTAACCTCCCCTGTTCATAAAAATGGTATGCGTGACTTGACACTTCTTCCTTTAGGCCTGTTGTTTTTGTAGACGATGGGTTGTTTATTTTTAAGCAAACCAACGTCGGTGTTCTGCAAAAGTGGGAAGGGAGAGGTTATTATAGTGACAGAAAAAAGTTTATTTTAAACGGACTGAGTGCGATCCGTGTTTATATAAACCAGACTTTGTTTAGTTGACGTAAATAAGAAAAAAACAGGACCGGACGAATGGTTTATCTTAAGCAAGTTTATCTTAAGTGGACTCCACTGTATGTCACAACCCCGCCCACACTGGTCGCGATTTTCATATTCTCCTAAGTGCACTTTTCACCTAAGTGCACTTTTTGTTTTGTCTCCCGACGACCGTGCACTTAAAGGCAGATACTACTGTATTTATAAATATCTAATTTTTAGGTTAAATATGATGAGGAGAAGAAAATAATAATACATACATCAGATTTCAATTCCAACATTTTTGTTAATTTTTCTTTTTAAAAAATTCAGAATGGATCAGAGGGAAGTAATGACACAGTCAAAGAGGATGACAAAGCAGGTGAAAAAGATGTAGACAATGTTCATGGGGTAGTGACAGTAACCAGCAGCTGCAGTGTCCAAGACTATTTTGCCCAGAAAATGAAAAACAGAAATTTACCAGCACACTTAAAAGCACCAGTAAGTATTGTTAAACGCTCAAGGAACCCCAGATAATAATGTTATTCTAGATATGGGTTCCGTATACCTAATTGGAGTTGATCTGGTTTTACTATTGGAGTGGTTTATAATATAACTTCCTTTTTATATTAAATAAACATCACTGGCTTAATTTGGGAAGAGAACAAACTTTTCTTTGTTTTTTTTTGTTTTTGAAACACTGTTGATACATAATAATGAAAATTGTTGAAATCTGTGATCTTATTTTATATTTCTTTTACATGCATGGCACATAGTAGAGCAGCTCTAAATGTGGCCGAGGCATATTTGGGAATGACCGTGTAAAACTAAAGTTCTACCCTTGAAATGATCGTAAAGAATCAGATCACAAACTTTAAAACTTGATAACATAAAATGTTTTCCAGTGTAGAAAAATGTACCTTATATTATGTTGTGTATTAATTTTAATTTATTATTTTTAATCCAAAACATGTCGATTTAATTCATTTCCTTCAAGAATTTTCTAATTTTTCCTCTTCTATTTCAATGTGTCAGACAAAGGAAGATGATGATGTTCAAAAAGCCACGGATTCAGAGTCCGACAGAGTGAATAATCCATGCAAAGACACTTATCTGAAGAGCACATGCAGCGTTCAGGAATACTTTGCACAGAAGATGAAGGCTAGAAATGAGAAGGTGCTGGCTAAATCAGCAGCAGAAGATAAGTCATCAGAAGACAAACCAGAATCATCTTGTGAGGAGGAAAATGACATTTCAAATGGTGACGAAATGAAAATAGATTCAGAAAAGGACAACAGTGAAAGTGGAGGCAAAAAGAAAAGGAATAAAAAAAAATCCAAACAAATGAATGAAGCTGTTTCGTCACAAGATGTAAATTTCAGCAGTACAGAATCTTCTCAAACGGAAAGTAAAAAAGACAAGAAGAAACGTAAAAGAGATGAAGTTAATACTTGTGATGTGACAACTGACGGTAAAGAAAAACGAAAGAAGAAAAGAAAGAGTGAAAATGAGACATGTTTAGATGAAGAGAGTGTCGAAAGCACTAAAAAAAATAAGAGAGAGAAAAAAAAGGATAAAAAGAAATCATTGAAATGTGACATTGACAATGATACAGAAAATGGGGAATTGATGGAATGTGATGCACATAGTCCCTCAGAGAATCGCGGAACTATGGTTGAAAAAGAGGATGGTGATCAACAAGATATTAATGACAATGATAAGTCGACTTTGTCGAAAAAGAGCAAAAATGCAAAGAAAAAGCAGAAGTATAAAATTAAACAGAACATTATGAATAAACTTCAGGCCCTGAGAGACATGGATGGTGAGAAGTGGCAGGAACAGATGAAATTGACCCAAGTCAAAGCCTGCAAAGATATGGACAAAGTAAAAGGAAATATGTTGGTTACGTCTGTTTCAGTGAAAAGCAAAATAATTTCTTCAAAGAAAACTTCTGGCAAGGAAAAGGTTGAAAAGTTTAATTTGCAAATGAAAGAATTAAAAGAAGCAGCTCTTCTCAAAGCATCAGAATTGAACGACAGTGCTTCTTCAGAATTGAAAACTGCGGTAGAATCCGCTATTAGAAAGACTAAGCAGAAGACAAGGAAGAACATATCGCTCATAAACAAAATGGCAGAGGAACATGAGAGCGTAGATATTAGTTGGCAAGATGAAATTACAAGTTTACAACGCATTAAGGAAGAGACAATATCAGGGGTGAAAAAATCAAAGAAAGAAATCATGAAGGATTTAAAGAGTAAGTTTGACGAGGTTACAAAACTGATTGAGGGGATCAACGGCAAAATGGAAATGAAAGAGGAAAAGAACTTGTCCGGTCCAGAAGAAAGTTTTGTTTTTCCAGGTGCAACTTCTGTTAAGGGGTATCTGTCATGAGGGAATGGTATGTGTGTAAAATATTATTAAATTCTAATCTTGGGTCTAATCATAATAGTTTTTTTTCGTTGGTCAGTTTTTCTGTTTCCTTAATTATTTTTTAAACATTTTTGTTTGCTTTGTTTCTTCACAAGTTGTTGCAGCTAAGAAAGAAAAAAATACTACAGTGCAACCAACATGATTGATGAATATATGATTCAAGGAATATGTGGAATGCAATAGGTGAAAACCATTTGCTTGGGTTTTCCATTTCCCACCGATCGGTCTATTGTGAGTAAAAAGTATCATGACAATCAAATTTCCAATGGTGAATAAGAAATGTCATAATTTGTTTTCTGTACTTCCCGAATAGCAAGGTCAATTTACGAGGGAAAATCTTTTAACAATCTTGTCCTATTGGGAACTCAGGAAATTTGGACAATTTTGTTGTGCATTTTCAGAAAAGCAAACAAATCTCTTGTTTGTCAACAGTTGACAAAAAGCTGTAATTTGTAATGGTTTGAACGAAACACTGTAACATGACGGCCCCTAAAGGTCCAGAAAAGATTTACATTTTCCATTTTAAGGCCTTCTTAACATTTAATGTAAGCGACACCAATGTGATAGTGATATAGATAAAGATGGGTGGGACTTTTGTCTGTGTCCCCGCACAAGTACAGGCTTTACATGTTTTGAATGTTCTTCAATGGGGAGCATACAGTAGACCAGCCTTTAGGCATAAAGTAAAGTCTTCCTTATCAAATTCATGTAATACTGGGGACGAAAAAAAGTAATTCCAGGAAAAATTGTGGTTGAGAGAATTCAATATACCAATTTATTCACAAACACAAAATTATGTATGGTCACTAATAGGTACATACATAGAAACATTTTGAATGTAGAGCACAACAATTTGTTAATGATTATCTCATAAACTTGTTACAATATGAAAACATCACTCTCCTACTCCTATATATTGTATTAGTGCCATGGAGAAATTTTTTTTGTAGTACATGTCAAAAGAAACCCGTATTTACATTTATTCTACTTTTATCAAGTAAATATTTAGTAATAAATATGCTGAATAGATTAGTAGGGGTTCAGCCCACTGTGCCAATAAGCCTTGTTTGGGGCAAGAAGCAATACATTGTTCAATATTTATTGTAGCTTCAGGTGTTCATCCAACAGCTATAGAAACTTTTCGTCTTTCTAACACTTTGTGTTCAAATGTATAATATAATCATGTTCAAGTTCACAGACGATGTCTGTCCTCCATTCCCTGCTTCAGTGTTGGACCCAGCTCAACTTTGTGCTTAGCTAGCTATGAAAGTGAAAGGCACAAGAGGCAAGAAAATCCTGATCCCAAGCAAAAAAATATAAAGATCAATGTCCAACCTGCAAGCGCCCTGAACCATTGTACATGGCTGAACACAAAAGTTGGTAGCTGTATTTATCAATTGAGGAAGCAAGGACAAACCAGACCTTTAAATCTGAATTGTTGAATAGCACCATGAGCAACACAATCTTCGGTAAAAGTACAAACAAACAACCCACACATACTACTCTGTAGAGATTATTATTATTAGAGTGGGTAACGATTTAAGCTGGGTTTTGCTCATAGTCATAGAGGTTGAGGGTAAGGCAAAATAATTTGGAATCTTCACAAAGGGAACTTTTTTTTACAATGACAAAAAAAAATGACCAAAACTGCATGACCCAAGTTTCACTTCTTGTAATACAATTACAATATTCCATGGCATTGTTAACATGTACATCATATCTAAAGAATATAGGAATAGGAAATACAATACAATTTTTAAGGCTATATTTTAACTATATAGGACGTCCAAAGAGTATTTTTACAATTTCAAAATTTTAATTGTGTATAAAATATTTAGTCGTGTGTATGATGATGAACCAGGTTCATTTATATAAGGATATCCAATAAAGTTTTCTTTGGGTGGGGCATATACGGTAGTTTAAAGATATAATGTAGACGATGAAAAAGGGCTTAATCTAACCAACACCTTTATTCTGAGTAGCTGCCCTGATGCAATATCAATATGTGGAGAAGACATGTTATATAGAAGGATGGTTTAACCAGAAGAAAATCCGAAGGGAAATCTAGATAAGAGGTCTACAGATCTTCTCTATCAAAACTGAAAATGCCAGGTTGGTACAATAAGTTTGAGGAAACTGGAAATGTACAGCAAAAATTTATTTTTACAAAAAATAGTGGACAGCTTATCCCCCAAGTAAATAGGCTCTGGGTGCAGCTACATCAAACTGAACAAATTGACACAATTTTCAGGCATCAACATGGGGCCAAAGTTTTAAGTTGAAGAGTTAATGAGGTAGTGGCACCAAGATGAGAAAAGGTTCTCGTTCTATGACCAGCCTTTAATCATGTTTTTGGTATTCTTAAAAGCAGACAGTCATCTGAAATAACCAGAGAGATCACAAACTAATGAAATTGTGGAGTGTAGCTAGCTAAGTTAAATTGCAGTCTTGTAAAAATCAGCAAAAATTGCATCACAGTTACAATTACAGCTAACCTATTGGAGACTGCAAGATCTCTCAAATAAAATCTTCAGGTAACGAATACTGATTATTTAAAGGAAGTATTTCAGCTGACATTGAACAATGTTATGAGGATATGTCATCGTAAGCGACAACATTTGGAATATTATTGACTGAGAGAATGGTTTACAAATCGCCATGATTGTCATACTGAATGTTTATAACATTAACATTACAGTTTGTCTTAGAATAAACTTTATCTAAGTAGCCATGTTTGATCCTTTTATTGGTTAGTATTTTATGAATATTTAACTTGTCAAGATAATTTTTAGACGCCCTGTATCATATTTAATATGACAAAAATAATAACATGAACAAAACAAATCATTTTTTTGATTGTCAAGACTTGCTGATCCAACAGTTCAGGTAACTGTGTAATCTCAGTTTCTCTTAATCTTAACCTCCACTTTGCTTTACGCCGCCACTTGACATTGACAACAAGCCTCAAATATCTCCATACACACATTGATTGCTTGTGAGATACTTACTTTAAAATACATAACAGGTGCAGATACATGGGGGACATATTGACCTCAAGCGTCATCAGTTTCCTGAATCACTTAATGTTTGAGCTACAAGCATGAGATTTTGTGTCAGCATTCGTCAATTAAAAAGATGAGTTGATAGTCAGCCCTATAAATATACAGTATGTTAACTGATAAGTCGTGTGCATCCAGTGAATCCCTATCATAATGTCATGTTTTGAGTAGGTATCTCATTGAATTATAGTCACAACATGATGTCATTATAGTCATTCTCTGGCTTCACAGATGTCTGAACAGCTTACATAGCATCTATGTGTCAGGTACATGGATCGAGTGAGGAAGTCAGAGCTGAGTATGTTGCTGAAAGTGAAAGCAGAACTCCAAACCACAACATTTATAATATAGAGAGGGCAATGTCTAAATCATGAGGTTACCTCACTCCCATTCCACAATCGTGCCTCTACTAATAGTACTAATACGTAAATAAAAAAATGTCCCAAGAATGAACATACATTTTGTTTTTACAACCATTTGTTCTTAATACTATACCATGGCTCATGAAGTCACTGAATGAACTGATCAGTCAAAACAAAAAATAATAAATGCATCAATTAGCAATAATTAATTAATTATTTTTGACGTCTCAGGCATTTACAAACTGGAAGACAATATCATTACCATAAACCACAGATGGGTAGTAATAGGGGAGGCCCAACAAACAACAAAACAAAACAACAATGACATATCAATGAAGCACCCACATATTGTATAATATAGTACAGAGTATATATGATGTAATATAACAATCCTTTTTCATGGTCCACCCGGCTTAAAAACAGGAGATGGATCATTGGGACATGGATTAGTGAGATAAGGTCTATGGCTCCCTCAAGAAAGGGTAGACAAGCCTTTATATAATATATTACAGACCTGTAAATGTTCAGACAATTGTCTGATTTCAGACAATAAAATAATTGTCATTAGGACGTCCCCGCCCCCAGT
>JARFNW010142305.1:0-10253 GCA_031763155.1 Dirona albolineata | reverse complement strand
AGAGAGACAGAGAGACAGAGAGACAGATGGAGAGGGGGGGGGGGGGTTGTTATTTACCTTCAAACGATTCGGGTGGTAGTAGGGAGAGGACATCATACAGTCGTAGTCGGATGGTGGCAGCACTTGCCTTCAGATGGGGCCCGTACATTTTGATTACAGATGAGAGTCTGAAAGTCAAACCAAGATAATGACATATCTAATCTTCTTATACATTCCACCACTTTCAGTCTTTAAAACTATAAAAAAAACTGAGGAGTATTTATGTAACAGAGACACATATCTTTGAAAGCGATGAGTCGAGTTTTCAGAGTAGCAAATAAAACTGTCCTGACGACAGAGCCTTCAAATGATTTATAAACAGAATTGTAGAGGCATCACTCCCTTTGAGTTAACGACCATTACAGCTAGGAACAATTAATGACAGCAGTTTGTGCATTAATTAACATAATATATAAATTCCCCAAATTCATCCCAGGGGGAAAATTTGTCTATAGGGTCTATTCAAAGGGTAGGCCGGACTAACCCAGACGTCAACTGCAGTGCAGTGCCGCAAAATGGGATCAAGGACTTGAAGAAAAAAATCCAGTGCTTCCAATGGGATTTGAACCCGCGACCCCTCAAACAAAAGGCAAGTGACTTAACCACTGCGCCACCAGCTCTTCATTTTAAATAGTCCAATATCTTAAAAAGCAGAATCAAATCCAATAGAGTACGTACTGTGACATCATAACAAGAGCGCATTCAAGAGGAGCCAGTATCCGTCTGATCACGTCTTCGGTCACAAGGTCTCGACAGTTGAGGAGAAAGCTGTACATCACTGAAATAAGGAAACGATAATAAGTCCAAAATGAATTGGTGCTACTTAAAATGACATATTCTCTTTCATTTGTTATCAATTTCCTTTCTACCATTCGGTGTAAGGTTTGATCTCTATCCAGAGTCTTCCTCTTTGCATCCAAATACCTACACCCCCTCTTTTCTATCACCTCTGATATTGTTTCTAAAATGACATTTTGATTTCCTAAATATACAAGTGCTTTTGATCTTTCAATCTTCAGATTAAAAGTTTAATTTTGATATTCTAAAATTCAAAACCACTTTACATACTGTACTGAATCTTGTTTATTAAATGTATTTCAAAAGCTTTTGACAATGATATCACAGTGTTCAAGACACTCCAAAAGAGTAAGAATTTCATATTCTAAATGGCCTTTGCAAGAACTAACACTTACAAATACAGCTTCTTTTTCCATACAATCTGTGATTGGAAGAACTAACACTTACAAATACAGCTTCTTTTTCCATACAATCTGTGATTGGAAAAGTCTGCCACTTGATATCACGGACATTCAAAACACAGAATCATTCATAAGCGCACTTGCAGTCTTTTTTGCAAATGCAGAGATTTTTTATAATATGCTAATCAATATGTATGTGAAGTCTGAAATAAGTGAATGTGTCGTAAGATTTGCACAGGTGAGCATGCCTTGCATCTTGTAGATTTGAACTTGAATAATTATCATTAAGGACTTGAAAACATATGTTGCCCAATGCACTATTTACCTCCCAAGGCGCCCGCCCTGCCTTCCAAAGTGACCTGCCAGGTAAAGGCCTCGCCCCTGACTTTCTCAGACTCCAACTCTCTCACAGACCGAGGGAATGCGTTTCTCCACAGCAGCAACATGCGAGGTAGGTGATTTTTTATGACCGACGGACCTGAAACAAATCAATATAAATCTGTATTTCCCCAAATCACTATATTTTGTTAAGTCATTTTAGCTGAAACAAAATCTATTGGTAAGAGTATGTACACACATGTGCTACTGTAAAGTGCTTAGAGTATGGTGATGATCTTCAACAAGTACGATATAAATGCCATTCATTATTATTATTATTTTCATTATTATTGTTACCATTAGCATTTTTACTACTATCATTATCATTATCATTATTATCATCATCACCACTATTATTATCATCACTGTTATGATTATCGTTATCATTATCATCATCACTGTTATTATCATCATTATTAAATCATCACCATTATTGTCATCACCATTATCATCATCACCATTATTATCATCACCATCATCATCTACATAAGATGCCCCTGGTCCCCTTACCCAGTGTCATGAGAGCACCAAGTAACAGCCAGCCCGATTGTGTCCTTTGCAGTGAGAGTCGACTATTCTGGGAAGCTGTCCGCAAAAGTTCTTCTGCAATGTTGAATATTTGCTGAAAATAAAGAAAATAAAAGGGAAGTGTTAATAATACTCACTAAAAATACATTTTGTGGTCTTAGTGATCTACAACCGAAGGCACAAAAAGAGCAGTTTCTTGCTGATCCTTTAAAGAATAACAGTAGATAATGCGGCAGTACCCAGCTTTTGACAATCTTTTCTTCTATTCTTGTCTACTGTCCCTTTCTGGCACTGCTTCAACATTTTCCTAACATTATTCTGTTCATTATCAGTGCCTGATCCCGATTCATTCATACTTTCCCGGGGCAAATACGTTCCTGTAAAGCGATCAGAGTGCAGTGATGATCGTGGATATATATGTTGTTTATTGAGTCACCTTTACACCGCAATAAGCAGTGTAGGGACCAGCCATATGTCAAGCTTTGAAGGGTGCATATGACAAATGGAAGTAAATCCAAATGTCAATGAGGACTTATACCACTCACCACCTAACACATGGCTAGAAAGACTCTGCATCAGGAATTAAAGACGAGCAGGTGATCAGCCCACTGCGTCCAAATACCTTCACCAGTAAATTGGACAACAATGTACAATGAGGTCCATACATTTTGCCAGTAAACACTTTGCTGTTACCCCAGTGGTTACTCTTCAGTTATCGGACAACTGAGAGCTGCCACCTGGGCAAGGATATAAATGGCATCCATTATTATCATTGTTACTTACTTTTCCTTTAGAATGTGGAATACCAAGAGGGCACTGGTAGACGCCCCCAAGGAGGGCAGCAAGGGCGCTGCTATAGCCTGCCACAGCTTCGGGAGAAGATCGTAACTTGTCCATCCTCTCCACACACCGGTCAAGCAGAGGGGTCAGCTGGGAGGGGAGGGCCACGGCTATGCTGGCCAAACACCAAGAGGCTGACAGGCGGGCGGCATGGGACGGATGGATAAGGACGGACACCACGGGTTCTATGATGCCTGGAATGGAATTGGATATTAAATATTTCAAGACCTGAAATCACAGAGATACGTTTGACTTTCTGCCAGACAAATAATAATTAAAACAATCTAGAACATAGAATTAAAAAAGAAAGAAAGAAAGAAAGAAAACAAATAAAAACAATAAATAAATAAATACTACTGCTACTACTACTGCAAATAATAATAATAATAATAATAATAACAATAATAATAATAATGATAATAATAATAATAATCTACCTGACCTCCAAAAGCTAAATAAAGAAAAGGAATAAAACCATGTTGTCCAAATAGGTTGCAAAGACAACTTGCCATAATCTTTAATTCTTTATTCGGAAAATGAAATGCAGAATTCTATCGCATGCGATACCATATTGGTGTTTTTTAAAAAAGTCACTTATACAACTCCTGTTTCAAAGGAGAAATGTTTCACTGCTTTCATAACAAAAGGCTGAATATAAGAAGTTTGCAGCACTCACCTGTAGCTGGCTCTGCCACCAGAGGACTGGCCGAGGACCCTAGCCTGAGCACTAGACATCCCAATTCATGCAAGGCACAGACTAGGACATGCTGGCTGGCAGTCAGGTCAGTTCCCTGGGCTTTCCCGTCTGCTGCCTCCACTGTAGCCTCTCCTGTTATAACAAGACAAATAGAAACTTCCATTACAAAACCAGCTCGTGATCGCCCTACCATCTTGCGTTATATGTTTTATGTGCTTGTTAGCTGATGAAGGGGTAACCCAAAACATTCTTTGTTTCAATACTTATTTTATACTTGGAGCTACACCATTTTCATCTTTTGTGCACACCAGTAAAGTAACGCCGTTGGTGATTTTTAAAATGTGAATAATGGCTCCTTTTGAAATGGTTTTGGAGAAGGGAGTAAGAAGTTCAAGCCCTCACCAATAGTGTTCATTTGCTTGATAATGACTTGGCATATTTCCTTGGCAGCGGCAATTTGTGCTTTCTCTCCCAGCATTCCTCCGATGACGGACCTCATGATGAACTGGACACACTTCCTGGCGTAGACGGCATCAACATGGGTGGACGTGGCACGGGGGTTGGCCACCAGCTCCAGGACGTGGTTCAGGAATACAGAGATGTTCCTCTCCAGCCAAACCCCTCCCATGCATTTGATGAACTCGACGTAAGCCTTGGATCGGAACAAGATGAAAATCACATTAACAGGATGACATTTTAATTGAGTTTATATTCCCACATCCCCGTACGCATACAGATTCACAGCCAACGTAGTCCCCCAGCAGGCTGTGTCATTCAATATCCTTCTCAACTCCCACATGGAGCATACAGTAGAGTAGCCTGTCAGACTCACCCTACTAACATTCTGACAGTATCTTTAACTGCCTTTAACTGGGAACTCATTCACACCCGAGTTGAGTGAGAATAAATAAATGTGTAGACAGCCTTTTCCAAGGACTCAACATCGGTAGCATTAGCCAGAATTCAAACCCAGGACCTCTCGAACTCGAGACGAGTAGCCGAACCACTAAGCCACTGACACCACATTAACTTTCTTTCTCTATCAAAAACCTATGGTAGCTTTTGGCGTCAGGTTCAATCATTGTAAATACATTTCCTCCAAAAGATTCTATCATGACTTCTTTTCTTTGCCTCAATTGATTCAATAACCTCTCCTTTATATATTTTCTTTGGTCTACACACGGCCATCAGTAAACAGGAAAACCAATGATCGTTCTTATCTTATGAAACACAACACAAAAATATTTTTAAAATCTACAAAAAGGAAACACTTACATGTGTGATTCCGACTCTGACTTCCCTATTGACTGAATTGGAGCCTTTTATCATCTCCCCAGCAGAAGAGGTCTTCAAGAATCCCCCCAGGTTTCCTTTGATAAAGCCTGACGCCAACATATTCAAAACATCTTCCAAACGGGTTGGTTTGGTCTTGGCTGAGAATTGGGATGAAAACAAAAATATAACATTGATAAACAACATAGAATATCAAAGTTGTAACTGTTGATAATAAAAAAAATAGGTGACACAAAAAGTGACAAATATATGAATCATCTTCCTGCTGTTCCGATATTATTCTAGAGAAACAAATGACATGGCGGCTGGATACAACATCACAATCCGACAACGAAAAGTAAAATAAAAGAATATATACGAATGCTGTTTCATTTTTATCATCATCATCATCATCATCATCATCATCATCATCATCATCATCATCATTATTATCATTATCATCATTCATTTCAACAGTTGATTAGTTGAACGAGGATGACAGTGGGCAATTCTTTTTTTTCTAAGTAAAAATTTAATACAGCAAACAAAAAACAAACACATAAAAAAATGGTTTCTACCTGAGGAATGCTTTGCCATCAATGCTGTGGCCATGACATTGCCCAAGAGTTTGGATATGGTGCATCGAGCATCGTAGTTGGACCCATCCAAGGCACGGAAACAAAGGGACGTGACCGTCTCCAGCTCTGTCGTGGTCATGAATGATGCTTCAGTCACTAGAGCATTGACGCACTGTTGGGGATACACACATAGAATAGAGATTATATTATAATAATAATAATAATAATAATAATAATAATAATAATAATAATGATAATGATAATGATAATAATAATAATAATAATAATAATAATAATAATAATAATAATAATAATAATACTGAAAAGGATAGAGACTGAATTTCTTCATATATACCAAATATAACATGAATTATTTGGTAATGCTCTGCATTTAAAAGTAAGTAAAGTTAAAACTAAAAATTCTAGCCATCATCTTGTTGCCTCAAGTTACCCTTATATATAACTTGCAGACTTGATGTAAAAAATGTTTAATACATAGACGTCAAGTAAAAATTAAGGCAGATAAATGATAAAGAAAAGAAATTATTTTCAAAAGAGAACTTACTATAGCAGCAGCATGTCTGACAGCCATAGATCTGTCAGACATCCCTTGCTTACAAGCTTTGTAGATGTCCTTGTATATATTTGTGCCTACTGCCCCAAGACCCGATACCAGCTTCTCTAGGGTTTTCATGATCTCAAACCGTCCCTGGGACTGAAAAAAGAATGACAATATATCAGTGATATGTCAACAACAATAATAATAAAGACAGAAAAAAATAATAAGAATAAGTAAATAAATTACTTTATATGAATTACCATTTATTCTTAACTCTTTGACTATCACAGGCTGGTCCTTCTGCCAAAAGCGTTATTGCTAAAAAATTGATCGATCAGTCAGCGGACTATTTTTTTTCCGTTTCTTGATGATTCACAACTTTTATCTAACTATTTTGACACTTTCGTTTCATCTTCTTCATCAATGCTATATGTACACATAAAAGACCAGAGGTCCATCAATCATCCAATGAGTACAGCTGGTGGGTCGTAAATAAATAAATAAATAAAAAATAAATCAATCAATACATAAATATATAAATTTCCTTTATTCATCCCCAAGGGGAAATTTGTCTTTAATGTCTATACCGAGGGTAGGCCGGAAAAACCTAGGTGTCAGCTGCAGTGCAGCGCGATAAAGTGGGATCACGGTCCCACCAGGATTTGAACCCGCCCAAACCAAAGGTGAGTGATTCAATCACTGCACCACCGGCTCATCTGTAGACATCTGTATTTCACAAAAAGAGGCTGTGGTTCGAACTTTAAATCGTGTGTGGTCGTCAAAGAGTTAAAGAGCTGAATTCAGTCATGCCTTCCTATTTCTAAATATTTCTTTGTAAATCGTTGATAAAGAAATGAACAATGTGAAAACTTTCAAAGCAAAATCACATTATACTATCACTACAATTTTGTTTAGAAAGAGGAAGGAATATACAAACTTTAAAGAGTAACAATTCTTAATTGAACATTGAATAAATCATATTAGAAACCACGTAATTACCTCAGCGTTTTTTAGGGATTTGATTAGGATTTGAATGGAGTCTTCATATGACCGGCCTGTCATTCTCCCCAGCTTTTCATACATGGCACCTAGACATGCTATGGCAGCCCTGGAAGAAGACAATCAATACAGCAATCAGAGATTTATATACAGCGATCAGAGATTTATATACAGTTATCAGAGATTTATATACAGTTATCAGAGATTTATATACAACAATCAGAGATTTATATACAGTTATCAGAGATTTATATACAGCAATCAGAGATTTATATACAGTTATCAGAGATTTATGTACAGTTATCAGAGATTTATATACAGTTGTTATCAGAGATTTATATACAGTTATCAGAGATTTATATACAGTTATCAGAGATTTATATACAACAATCAGAGATTTTAAAATGATTGGTGGGTTTAGACCAGACAAAATAAAAATGTCCGCCTTTTCTTTCCAGGACAATACACATAATATAACAATATAAACATGCATCAAAACTTTACTGAGCATCTTTTTTAAATTTGTCAAATCAGACTAATATAATGTAAGTAATGAGTGTGTACGCGTACGTGTACGTGTGCGTGTGTGTGTGAGTGTGTTGAGGTGTTTGTGCTGACTTACAGCCTGGAGGGCAGGTAGGAAGGGGAATCATCCTTGTTCCTGATGATGTCATTGCATTTGTTGATTGTCTCAAACAGGTCAAACGTGTCCCCAAAGCTGAAGATGTGTGCCAGGTTCTTGGCCAGGAGCTTCCTGGTGGGGGGCCCATGGGGCTCGGTGATCTGACTAGTCAGCTGTTGCACCAGCTTCTTCTGGCTGCCTTTGATGTCAGGCTGGGGAGGGATAAAAAATGTAATTAATAGTAATTTAAGTCAGAGGTCAAAGTTAATCATAACGAAAATCGGTTTTAAAATGGGGTCATTGTCTGTATATCCCCGTACAAGTACACGCTCACAGACTTTACATCATTTATCCCCCAGCAGGCCATATCATTAAAGGTCCTTCTCAACTCCCTAGGGAGCATACAGTAAAGCAGCCTGTTAGGCTCATCAAACTAAATGCTGGCAACATCTTCCTCTGCCTTTAGCTGGGTGTTCATTCACACCTGAGTTGAGTGAGGGGGGGAAAAAAAAAAGTCCCAAGGACTCAACATTGGTAGCTTCACGATCCTGAGGCGAGTTGGCTAACAACTCAGCCCCCACACCACACCTCTTAAATGGAAGGGATCCTGTGGGAATTACTATTATATATATCACTAGTCGCTTTTAAAAGAAGGCTCTATATGTCACAAATCATTGTCATTTGGATTCAATCAAGAGGGCATTTTGAATTTTGGGAATTATTATCTAATTCCCCTTAGATAAACTCAAAAACTTTATGTTACAATACAAAATTCTTTAAAAAATAATTAAATGAACATATTCACTGTCCCCTGTGGTCATACTTAAAGGGGTATACTGAACTTTGGCCTTTAAAAACAACGCCTACAAAGATAAGTGAAATTTGGCCTGCGTTTCAGATGTAAAAGTATGCTGTTTCCATTACAACTAAAAAGAATATATTTGAAAAAAAAGTATAGGTAAAGGATGGTTATAAATAGACCTTAGGTAATCAACATTACGCCATTGTATGAGTGAGTAATAGAACTATAAATAAACGATGTTTCAAAATACAAACCAAGAGTTATGAAAATGAAGGATGGGTACGTTACAATACAAAACATAGCACATAGAGGGGTAATGGAGGGGAGCCTAATATCTTTTTTTTTTCTCAGAACTGTAACTTTTATATTTCTTGCTATTAATTTGGAGGAGTCTTGAAGCTTTGAATTTCTACATTGATGATCATTGCGCAGGTGTGCTTTAATTGAACATTTCAGAGTTTTACAGAAGCTCCTATTAAGTTGTCAAAGGCAGATTACAAAAAAAGATAGGTTTCTGAAATACAGGTGAGATGGATTGCTCAGTGCCTAGCTACCATGCACAAGGCAAAGGATAAAGCATGGATGGATGCCACACGCCCAGGCAGGTATTTCACCAGGTAAGATTGCTCTCTAAGTCAAATAATCCCAAAGTCTATCGCCAACAGCTGTACAACATCAGGGAAGAATGAATGATCAAGCTTTCATCACCCTAATTGATTCTCTATGGATTAAAGACTAAGACTATGATAGACCTAGTCATGAAAGATATAAATAATGATCCCAATCACATGACAGAAAGTTAGGGTTTTGGTTTTTTTAAAAGTAAAAAGAAAAAAAGAACAAAAAAAAGAAGAAAAGCAACAAATACATCTAACAATGAGACAAAGACTAGAATAGACAATTTTTCACCTGATAAAGAAGAGATGGAGAAACAAAGGGAAGGAAAACAAAATATATATATGCCATCATTGCAGAGGATAATATATATTGAAACTGGCAAGTTGTCTTGAAATTTGGTAACCATGGAACTTGGAAAGGTGAAAAGATAAAAAAGAAGAAAGAGACGAGCAACATCAATAAAAGTCTATGGAAGATATGAAGGTGTCATGTGACATTGGTTGCAGAGATATTATGCTGCCGGGATTAAAGATAGTGAAACCTCGGGTTGAAACCCTGAAAATGCCTGACATTGAGGCCTTGGGAAAGACTATATTTGATTCCTCACTTGACACACCAGCGAGTGAACACTGCGAGTGAGCACCGGGCTACAGGCAGAGCAAGGTATATTCAGAATGTTAGAATGTTGTGCCTTGCAGGCTGTTCTTATACTGTATATAAGCCTTGAGAAAATGAGGAAGAGTTGGAATGACATAGCTTGCTTTGGGAGTGGGTGGGTGGGTGGTTGTGGGGGGGGGGGGGTGTAAATGATGTAGATGTCGATCATGGTTAGGAACTACAAATATAAAGCCACCTTACTTTAAGGGATTGATGGGGAATTGGCAAAGAGGGTGTGTCTACAAGGTCAAGGCTTCATCATTTGGAGTAAACAGCATTCTGCTATTTAATTAACTGTTAAAACTGTTCATTACTGATGATTGATGATATGTATTGGCATGGTGGTGGGGGTGATCAAATATGTCCTTAACACATATCCATATCCACTCCACCCCTCAACACACACATACTCTCTGTCTCTCTCTCTCTCACACACACACTCTCTGTCTCTGTCTCTCTGGGGGG
>JARFNW010142293.1:0-17500 GCA_031763155.1 Dirona albolineata | reverse complement strand
AATAAGAATGCAAAAATATCGTGACGAAAATAGATATTTAGCAGAAATGACAACCTGTACACAAAATACATATAATTTGTACTCACTTTTATGCTCTGTCAGTACGCAGATATTTATGAAAAAGTACTGAATTCTATGCCCATAACTTGGCTCTGTTCATCAATTTGTTTAAAACCACTTTATGTTATCAGACTGACTGAATATTGAATTACAATACATAATACCGCTCGATATCATCTCTCATTCCTTTTTCGTGGCACTGTGCTCAAATTATTTGTCATTTAGCCATTGGGCATTGGGTGCGATCGCGTTGATGGAATGAGGTTTGCTGCAAAATACAAATTCAAACCGTTTGATTATCTAGGTTGCATCTAATTTTCGACCTAGATAATCAAACTTTTTAGATGCAAAAAGGAAGACATTGGATAGAAATCAGTAGCGAAAGTTTTTTTATGATGCTTATAAGCCTTACACCAAAAGGTACAAAAGGTAAATGGATGAAGAAAGAAAGATTGTCTAGGTTGGCTATGTAGTAATAGAAGCATAAAAAATGAATGTGAGATTTTCACCTTTTGAATATTTTTATCATTATATTTCCAGCCACTCCAGACCCCAGTTTTACCTCCCTGCCACGGTTAGGGGAGTGTTGTCATCACCATCATGGCCAGTAACATTGGACAGAGTCTGATGGGTAGTGGTGTCATGCCACCCTCCCTTGCCCAGGACATTGCCAGTGGGAATTTCCACGACAACCGGGAATCGTTTCACGACTACATCTATTCCAAACTGATTCTAGGAGAAGATGGCGAGGGCAACACCGGCAATAACCCAGTCTTCCCACCCTCCGGTCTTCCCAGCTATGCATCCTCTATGGGGCCCCCGCGGCCATCTGGTAATTTCAACAACCAGAACCTTGGCGGTATGAACTCGTCGCCAGTCTCCTCAAATAACATCCAATCATCCTCTGAACCGACGATGGACATGAGTAACGCCACCATCCCAAGCACTCCGCAGGTCAGCACGCTTAAGCCGAGCAATTCTAAGAAAAGCTTGGGCAATAAATCTCATCACAAAAACCAACTGTCCAACATGACCCAGATCAACGTTCCCAATCATGAAGGGCTGATGACCATCCCGAAGCCGAAAAAGCATAAGAGTCCCAAGAAAAAGGAGAAAACTAACTTCTGTGACGTGTGCGGGAGAGGTTTTGCTGAGAAGTACACGTTAAATCGGCACATGTTAACTCACACTCATGTCAAGCCGTATTCGTGTACGAAATGCAACATGGCCTTTTCACGGAGTGACGGGCTTGCCAAGCACATGAATGCCGGACATCGTCGAATCGACGCCCATCATTGTGATGTTTGCGGGGGTACCTTCAACAGCGAACTGTCCTTTGAGCAACACAAAAGGGAGTATGGGTCAACTCTACCGTTTGTCTGCAATCTCTGCATGTTGGCGTTCTCTCAGTGCTGTCATCTGAACTACCACATGAAAAGTCATTCTCTGAAAAGCGATTATGGAGTAGAAGTTACTGAAGGCCAGGTTGACCCTGTCGACATTGATGATCTTGTCCCAGAAGATTTCTGCTCTCCGAAGTCGAAAGAAAATTCCAATAAAGTCAACGCTATCAACTTCTCGGCGCTGAACGCAAGCCTTAACCCGGACATTCGGATCAAACATGAGGTGGATGATAACTACCCATATAGCAAATCAGGAGATCTTTTGCATGAAAATCACGAAAAGAAGAATGCTGATAACCCTCCCACCCTATCCCTGTCTAACACTAACACGGGCACAGCGGCCGATGGCAGTTCCAACCCGATATCTGATCTTGACATGAAGAAGTATTACGACATTAAAGTACCCAACCCACGGTTTCTGGACTCCGCCAACGGCGATGGCTCCTCCCAGCCTACAGAGGTCAACCTCTTCCGATGCCACATCTGTGGGAAAGGGTTCACACGGAAATACCACATGCAGCGCCATGTCCGTCTGCACACAAGAGGTCCCATACCACGGGCCCACCTGTTGGACTGGACCCGGCGACCGTATGCGTGTGGCGTGTGTAAGATGGGATTCACCAGGCAACACCACCTTACACGTCACATGCTGATTCACACTGGGGAGCGACCTCATTCCTGCCACATCTGCGGGAAGGCTTTCCGACGTTATACCAACCTGTCCCTCCACGTCCGGACGGTCCACGGCTCTGAACGTCCTTTCAAATGTCCTATATGCGGAAGAGGTTTCCCTCGAGTCTACAGTCTTCAGCGCCATCTTAACACTCATACTAAAAACAACGATGCAACACTTTTAATGAACGCCGGTCTTATGCCTATGCCCAAGAAAGTTGACGAAAACTCTGAGAGCAAGCGTGACGGCTCACCAGATTACATTGCTGTCGGGACAAAGGTTATAAACTCTGGTGGTGGAAATGACATACACGGCGCGGATGCTTTACTATCGGACGGGTCGGATGAGGAAGTTGTTCATCACAACCTCAGCCGCGAACGGCAGTCGGAAATAGACAGAATTAACGCATCGATAGAGAGTACAATAGGCGACGTCATCAAGGGAGCCATGGCTCAAGGGAAACCGACAAAACCCAAAGGTAAAAAGTCTTCCTCTCAACACTCCTCTTCAACACCTTCCCAACAAAGCATGAGTTCTGGTGTGGGCAACGCTATGCAGGCTGATCAACTGGTGCCGCTCTCTCTCCAGCAACAGCACAATGAAGCACTTCAACAGCAACACCACCACCAACAACAACACCAGCACCAGCAACAGTCGCAGCAGCAGCAGCAGCAACATTCCAGGCACCCTAGCATTAGCCAAGACTCTGACCAATATTCCGCCCAGTCCTCCGTCATGCCCAACGCCATGGCCAGGCACGACATGATACCTCAACGACCCGGATTCCACGACATGCGCTCTCCTACTCCTTACTCTCAACAGCAGCATCAGCAACAACAGCAGCAGCAGCAGCAGCAGCAGCAACATCACCAGCAAAGTAACGGAGACAGATCGACCACGCCATTCTCCCTCAACCAACACCAACAGCAACAAGCTAACGACGGAAGATCATCCAGCTCGTACAGCATGCACCATGCAGCCGTTGACAAGCCTGGCACCCCCTACACACTCAACCAGACGGCCATGGGCAGGGATAGACCCGGCAGTGCGTTCAGCCTTAACACAGGTCAGAACATTAGTGACCGATCTTCTACGCCTTACTCCCACTCGCAACAAACCACCATGGATCGTTCCTCTACCCCTTTCATGTTGAACCAACCGAGCAATCTCGACGCCTTCGCAGGCTCCACCTCTTCTTCCAGATCTCAAAACCAGCAGATCGTAGCTCCCCTTGACCGGCCGTCGGAGTCACGGGAACCAATCATCTACTCCCACTCGTCCAACGGATTCCAGATTCCGATGGGAACAATGGATCTATCCACACAGAGGACCAGACTTGGCAATCCGAATATCCGCCAAGCTCCGACTGATTTTGGACACAACCTCTCCATGAGCCAAGCTGCCCTCAACCTCAACGAAGCAGCCGCTTTTGCTCACGTCCAAGCCACCAACAATCTGTCATTATTCCCGGGTAACGCTGCCCTCACATATCACCAGCAGCAGCTGATGGGAGAGGCCCTGAGTCGACTGGACATGGAGCTGCAAGTTGCTCATCAGGGAAGCGGTCAGTTGCCTGCCACCTCCCACAACAGCAATAGACCCTATTGATTGATGACTTTGACTAACTGAACTTCATTGATTCGATACTTACCAAACAGTTTACTTACTTAACCTTTGATTTCCTAAGATTTCAGCCAACAGTCGCAGACCTGTCAGTGCAGTGGCCGAGAAGAGATCCTCTTGTACATAGTCTTCTGGAATGTCGACAGCTGCGAAATCAACCAACCATGACGACGTACCCAACGCAAAGATGGACTTGATGAATGTTTTTGTTTCGACCTGTGGTAATGATAGTAGGTAGAGTGTGGACAGCACATCCATTTCTATGTTTATTTGGGCATGATCCGTCTATCTATCTATTCCTTCCTAGTATACACTGCATAAAGTGCTCATTGCGGTTGGTGGACCCAGATTCGCGTAGGGTAAAGGCGGTAAAGGCGCATGGTGGCACCCGATGCAAAGCAACATCCCGAACAAAAGTAGTCTAGATGATGCCATAAATGAAGGTGTCACTGTCACGGCTAACCACCAGAGCCAGAGTCTCTCTATGCACAGAGAATTTAAGACAAGCAGGTGAACAACCTATTGATTGTGTCTGAATGAATCTTCCTTATTGTTTTGTTGCACATTCACATTGTATGCAATTTGACAGTAGTACTTAATTTAGGTTTTGTCCAAATACTGGTGGTACTACATCTACTACTACCACTACTACTACTACTAGCACTACGGTGCATGATTAAAGAAGAAACCCAATCTCCACTACTACTGCTGCTGCTACTACTACTACTACTACTACTACTACTACTACTACTACTACTACTACTACTACTACTACTACTACTACTACCACTATTACTAGCACTACGGTGCATGATTAAAGAAGAAACCCAATCTCCACCACTACTGCTGCTGCTGCTACTACTACCACCACTACCACCATAACTACTACTACTACTACTACTACTACCACTAGCACTGCTGTGCATGATTAAAAAAGAAACCCAATCTTTGCATACATTTTTGTCTCTATTCTATTCTGGTTTGTTCTTTTTCTTTTTACCATTACGATATATACACTATACTATTACTACTACTACTAGATATATATATTTTAGAAAGGGTTTTCATGCAGTGAATATGGGTGGTAATATACAAGGAATAATTTTATTATATTTTCCGAATATGGGTGGGATTGTTGTGAAAATGAAAAGGTTGTTAACATCGTATGTACGAAAATAGATTGTCAGGTT
Source organism: Dirona albolineata (assembly GCA_031763155.1). Lineage (NCBI taxonomy): Eukaryota > Metazoa > Mollusca > Gastropoda > Nudibranchia > Dironidae > Dirona > Dirona albolineata. The sequence goes on along the minus strand of JARFNW010142293.1, from coordinate 12,551 downwards.
TTTATTATTGTTAAAATTGTTATTACCAATTTTTAATCAAAATTGTAAGGAACATGACTGGGTATAGAACACTAATTCTGTTTTTATATAAAATGGCCGTTTTAAATCTACTTACTTAACTAAAAAACTTCTGCCTGCCCCCAACATTATTGAGTTTTGGATTTTAAAAATGTATTTTTTTAGATTACAAATTACAGGAAATTGAATAGCAATGAGGTGCCGAGGGGCTGAATATAATATTATTTGGCATCATCGTCATTAGTATTGACAGCACATCTATTTCTATGTGCATGATCCGTCTATCCCCCCCCCCCAAAAAAAAAAAAACCAAGAACGTACTGAATTTTGCATCAAGGGGCTAAAACTAAAATTATATCTAACCTCCTCTCCACCAGGACCAAATTTTCCAGTGCTCACCTTAATTATTATGGTATATATGTATTTTTAGTCTTACTAACAGTATAAAAATGTTTGGCAGATAAGGACCACAAGGCTCTCTCTTTTTAGCCCTGATTTTTTACTCTTACCAAATATTTTGTGTGAGGAGTGGGATACAGTATATCTAGATATATTATACACACTCTGGCTGATCCAAAATCATGAAACAAAGGAAGTGTAAGGTAGAAACTTTTCGACAAACCACACAGAAAAACAGATGAGACAGAATACCCAGTATGACTGGGTGTCTTTTATTATTAAATTTTATTATAATATAATATAATATTTTATAATGATTAAAAAATATAATGAATCTTTTTTATATATTTTGTATTACAAAGTTGGTATCCTCAACCCTCCCCCTTCCCCCCTTCCCGCTCCCCACACCCACCCCTCCCCACACACCCACCCTGTTTAGAGTTAGAGTCTCCTTTGTGTCATGGCTCATCATCCACCATGTCTTTTTGATTTTGCTGATCTGAAAAATATAATGTCATGTATTGAACGTTATTATTATATAATTATTATTATGTTGTCATGTTCCTTTTATATATATATATATATGTGTGTGTAATATTGAAAAGAAAAGATCTGATTTTGTCTTTAAAAAGGTAAAGTAAATTAACCTGCTTAAAAAATTATTCCACCATGCGATTGTGCCCTTGTGTTTATTTTATATATATATATATCAACCTGTTTGCTTCCTCCTGTACATATATATTTGTGAATATTTTATACACACGTACATACGTCAAACCATTTTTTTTTTCAAATTTTTTTTTCAATGGAGATTAGAGTGACTTGAACTACTACTACTACTACTACTACTACTACTACTACTACTACTACTACTACTACTACTACTACTACTACTACTACTACTGCTACTACTACTACTGCATAGTATTTATACATATGGTATTTTGATAACTGTACATATATAATAATGACTAATATGATTAATTATCATGTTGTTGTTGTATCTGTATGCATCAAACAGTCAAGTGCTTGATTTTTTTGATTTTTTTTTTTGTTTGGAATTACCTTCTATTGCGCAATTATTTGTGTTTATTATTCATCAAAGTTGACAATTTTACGGGGACCAAGCATGTTTTTTGAGTGAATGGAAGGAATGAAGAAGATTATTATTATAATAAATTTGCTCAGTCGTTTTCAACATAATGATATATATATAAAAATGAAAAAAAGTATTCTACTGTACAGATTATACATCTGCTCATCATGACTCGTGACTTTGGGTTGGTAGTTTTCAGCTCATGACTCATGACTTTGGGTTGGTAGTTTTCAGGAAGAGTTATATAATATAATTGGTAACTTAACTTACCCCTCCCTAGAGAAGAGTGAATGAATGAATATGGTGTGGGCTTTGATGATGATTGATGATGATGTAATGTATTATACACATAAAAATAGATCTGCCAGTGATCCCAAATTTTACCAACAATTCCCAGGTTTTGAGAAAAAATTACGAGGTTGTTTTTTTGTTGTATTTTTTTATTTTTATTGCATATTATTTTATTTTCTGCTCGTTTAAAGTTTTTAAGTCTTGGTTTTATTGTGGGTTTTTTTTCTGGGGGGGTTGGAATTTACATGGTTTTATGAAAATTAAGAAATTGTTTTCTTCAATGCAAATTTACCAGGTTTTGAATGCAAATTTACCAGGTTTTGATATTCTAAGGTTGGCAGGCTGAAGATTTAAACAGGCAGCTTGGGGAGAGACGCTGGAGGTAGACCAAAGGAGGGAAACAATTTCAGGAAACGTAGACAGAATTAGATTTTGAGAGTTGTGTTGGTCTTGTGAAGGAATATAATATATATATATATATAAAATGTACCATCAGTTTTTTAAAATAAAGAAATAGACTTAGTCTAGTTATAACAGTGTTTCGAATTATAAAGGAAAGGCATTCAGTTAGTTGATGCAAAGAATTTGTCAGATTGTGGAGGAAATGTAAGTGTATGTTAAAATGTACCATGTTTTTGATTAAAGAAATAGACTTAGTCTAGTTTATAACAATGTTTCAAATTACAAAGGAGAGGCATTTAGTTAGTTGACGCAAAGAATCTGATTGTGGAGGAAATGGTGTGAGTAGGACGTCGTAGGACTTTATCAGGGATGGGTACTAGTTTCCCACCTGGAGTCATTCATATCAGTGCAGTTATAGGGCTTCTTGTGTCTAATAATACAAAAACCATTTTATGCTGTGTTTTTATTATTATAACCACAAATAGGCCTACTGTTTTTGTACATGTTATTATATTATAGGAAGGGTTTTGTATCGGCTAAGGGTTTTCCTTGGTTCTAAAAAGTGAAAGTATTGACTTCTTATAATGCTGAAAATGTCAGGGTTTGTGTTGTGTGTGTTGGTTTGCGACCGAAATGTTTTTGTCATACCCCCGATAAAGGCAGGTGTAATGTGTCAATGATTTGATTTGATTTTTTTTTTTTTTTTTCAAAATTCAAAATTGTTTTAAGTAATTGTGAAATGAGTTGTTTTGAGTTTTGGTTGTTAGATGTGATGCTGTCTTTCCGTTTCACCCCTTCCACCGGAGCTGCTTGTTGTGAAAACCTCTTTTATACCGATTTACATCATTTTTCTAAATGCTAACCATTTGCTGCGATTGTGACGTTGGTTGATGATCGTGTCTGCTTAGGACAAATAACCAGTATCCTAAAACTACTACCTACGTAATAGGATTCCTAGATTTAATTTTTATGTTTTGTTTTAAAGTTAGTGAATTTATTTTACTCCCCTTTAATTAAAACACGTGATGAAATTTGATCTGGGTTCTATTCTACTCAATTCAAATTCACAGAATTTATCCCTGAGTATTATTATTATTATTATTATTATTATTATTATTATTTATGTATTTTGTACGATTAGTTTGGTGTGCAACGAGTGACAAGTAGTAGTACCTACCACGTGATATAAAATATATTATGTGAATGAGAAGTACAAGTATTGCTAGTGAGGTTTATATGATGACATAAGCATGGCTGGCATTGTTTGACAACTATTTCCAACAAATACAGAATTCAATTTCACTTCCAAATATATCTACATTATAACATACATCTCGCTCTATGTGGACATATTTATTATGGTAAGATATAGAAGTGTGAATATTTATATTTATTGGAAACCATTGTTCGTACTTCGTGTTCGTCGTACTCAATGATGTAGAAATTCGTATCAAATATAGAACCACCCAACCTCAACCCTTGTCACACAGAAGTAGGCTGTTGTACACAACAAGCTCTTGTATCATTATTAGTATTATTATTATAGTCATATTATATTTAGTTAGGATACTGGCCTTTGTGAAATCGGCTGCCACATACTGCATCTCATCTCACCAACAGAAATGAACAATAACTGATTGGGATAGACTTTATTTTTTTGGTATGATTTTTCATTTTTCCATAGACAGACAGAATGATAGTGGGATGATGTAGCAGTGCCAGTGAGAGACAAGAACAGAAAATAGAAAAAAAGATTTTCCACTTCGGTGCCCGCTGCTCCCTCTTAGTTTATTTCCATTTTTCCATAGAGATCAGTAATAATGCCTCTAGCATTAAATTGTTGACCTGTAGAGTTATAGCCCTTTGCTTTAAAGGCATCAAGGGATTTTCACTGGTGGGGAAGATTGCTAGGCAACTAGTGTAATGTACCATGTTTTGGGTTGGAAAGAGTTGAACTGTTAGTGAATTATGATACAGTTGCCACTTTTATTCATTACTACTATTAACTCTATGAAGAGGCATGGAATGATTTTAGTTTTAGCCTCTTTTGAAAAAAAATCATTTTGAACTATGATTTGAACTGTTTGAATTTAAACTTCCTAAAACATTGCATGAGATTTTATGAGTTGGCTTGGATTGGGTAAAATGAGTTTGTTTTTATTTTGTATTAGGTGTTTTAAAAGTCTTTTTAAAAAAATAGTGTTAGAGAAGAGAGAGGTGAGATAAGATAAGATCAGATGATTTTTATTTTTGTCCATTTCAGGCTCATTATTATTGTCACTCTTAGATGAGGACGAATTAAAAATAATAATTCCATATTTCCATACAAAAACCTACTTCTAGTCAAAGGGGAACCATTCAATCAATTTGTAATAATAATGGTATAGTAACTCCTTCATTTAAAGCTAGTATCGTTTTGCTCATCACTTAAGATATTAATATTATACAGTGCAACTTATGGATAACGACACCCCTGGATAGCGACATTGACCTCTGGTCCCGATTTTTTTGCTATATATTGTTAGTAATAAAAACCCAAAAATAGCGACATGCATTTTTAGTAAAACCCCTGTTTAGCGATAATCGGCAGTTGACACCGACATTTGATACAAAAAATCTAGCGAAATAGGCAACCTCGTTTCCGACCAGCATTATCTCGTACTCTTAGCCAATAAACATGCTTATTTTCCGACCAATGAGATGTCCTACTCATGGCCAACGTAATAATACAGCTGCAATCATGCCGGTCCCAATCCCGGATAAACTAGATGTAAAAAGGCGAGCACAAGATCAAATCTATGACAATACACATCGGAGTGACAGCGTAACTTTTACATCCTTTGTCAACAGGAAAATTACACATTCTAACGTGGTTCAGACATGTCTTATCACAGGGTCTCACCACGCCCCCTTTTTCCGCTGTCATGAAAACCTCGGAATAACGACACCCCTGGATAACGACATCATTTTCCGGTCCTGGACGATGTCGTTATCTGGAAGTTGCACTGTATATACAAACACAAAAAAAATTCCGAAAAGTTCCCCGGGCATTCATGTGAGGCATGTCTTCAAATACTTCGATGAGATTTGGCAATTGCCTTAACACTTTCCGTGCCACTAGACGATACACCGTCTCTATAGCTTTCAGCGTAAACATGGCAGAGGCATGGAAAGAGTTAATTCTGGCATTCTTGGAACAGCCTGAACTGGAAAGTTTATGGACAGGTCTAGTTGTCAAATCTCTATTTAACTTAAACATTATTGCTCAACAATCATGACTTTTAATTGTGAGGCTGCTACTGCTACTGCTGAAAGGTCAGGCAATGTTTATATATATATATGGGCTCAAATAGCATCTTCTTACTTTATGACGAGCATACTTTTGGACTTTAACTTTAACATCACGAGTCACACGAGGAGTGCTGAAAGTTGAAGCAATTTTGAAAGGTTGTGGTGACGACGTCTCTGGAGTACGGCGTTGCTTTGTTTTGTATGTATGTACAAGGGTTATATAATGGTATTTGTACTGGCTGGCTGGATCAAATATTCTAAACTTCATTTATTATTAGCGATTGCTGCCATGTTATATAGTTGAGATGGTAAAAGCTATTTGTTAAATTTTTACACATTTGCTGTTGCCAGTAATAAATTGTCTTTGGATGGTAATAATGTTATTATAACAACAACAATCTTAAAGAGATGCCTGCTCCAAAATGAGGGTTAGTCGGAATCAGCTCAGGTTATAACTTTTTGGGTAGTAGGTACTCGTACATGCTTACCCTGATCGATAGAAATCATTTTTTGGTTTTGTGTTTTTTACAAAGAGATTGGTGTGGGAAATTTACAAATTAACTGATTCACTGCTAGGGACGAGAATTCTCGCAAAACCGTGATCGAGCCACATACGAGGGACGAGTTTTCATCGCGAAAATACAGCTGGTTTTGGTTGTCAAGGAAACAAAAAATTTTCCATTTCTTTTCCGGGCTTGTTTTCAAACTGAGTATAAGGAATGATGCATTGTGGGATAGTACTTCCTTTTTCCAGGTTTATGATTTTTTTCCCCGAACTATGTCTCAATGAGTGTGACAAAAAAAAACACAGGGAAAATTGCTCAGTAAGAGGCCCGCGACCGGAACTGAGCGCGCAGCAGTGAATCAGTTAAATAGTTACAATGTTGTTTATTGTCACATGGCTGTTGTTATTCAAAACCACTCGTCATCGTCATCACCTCCATCATGACCAACACCAGCTCCACCATCCTAATCAACCAAGTCCACCACCATTATCACATGCCCTGTTTTTGTTTATGCGTCCAGTGAGTGAATACCTACATGTTTCCCTTCTCATCCCTCCCTCCATCCTTTCTGTCCAGCAGCATTTTTAAAATGCTTTGATTCTGTGTGTGCTTCCAGTGAACGTAGAGGGAAATACATTGTCTTTATTATTATCAAGAGCTCTCACTCCACAAACACTGAATCATAACCCCTGAAATATATGAAACCTCTTAGAATCTCAACACATTTATTTTTTTATCAATCTCATCATTGTCTCCTCACTGACACCTCCGTTCCGAAAAAACAAGAACAAGAACAAGCCATGCCACTACATCACTATTATTTAATTATACGACAAGCAACCATTATTGTTTTTGTTTTACTGTAGTATTTGTCGATTTCTGTTGCCTGCTGTATGTACTACCACTAAGGCAGTCATAGTTTTATGCTGCCCATGTTATAATGATATTTCAGTATTTTTTCTTGTTACAATTACAACTTAGTTTTTGACACATTTTGTTTTCTAACATTTAACTTTTAAAACTGAATATGATTTTCAGATCCTTTCTTTCTTTTAAAAAAAAAAGGTTTATTAAAAAAAAAAGAAGATGTTTGAATGAGGATCTCCTGATGTAATTAATAGTTTAATAGTTTTGTTTTATGACACAGGCTGAGATTCGTGAAATGGGAATGCCTCGGTAATAATGGTCAGTGACTGGGTGGTGCAACTAAATTGAACGTCAAACTATGAGGATTATTACGACTTGATATATTGTCGTGGCGGCCATGCTCATAAACGGTTTTTTGTCGCATGCAGAGATTTGAAAACAATCTGAAAGTTTGTCCTCTGCCTTTTTGTATCTGATTCGCTGGGTTGTAAGAAAAATCTTGGTTCCTGGACTGTCGATATAATAATGCATGCCATGTGGAGGCGACCACTGTTGTTAGTGGTTGGCATGGTCGACTCTGTCCCGACAAATAGAATGTTTTATTTTTATTATTGTTTGAATTACTCTGACATTGACGACAGTCTTGCCTGTATTTGACTCTATACTATTAATGTACCCTTCTGTACGTTTGAGTCTTTTCCCCAAGACAAACTATGCAGAAGGCTGAGAGAGAGAGAGAGAGAAGAGATCTAGCTTAATTTTTTTTATTAACACAATTTTGCTTCCACAGTTTATTGTTGAAGAATAACCATGTTGTACAGATATATATATATGATATAACCTACTACTTGTATTTTGATATTTCATAACATATCTTCCATTTTGCACTTATGTTTGTTTGTGTGTGTGAAGATATATATACATAATATATATATATATTATGTATATATGTATGTATATAAGTGTGTGTGTGTATGTATATATATATATATATGTTCTTTTTTTTTATACGTTGTATTATATGACCATATTGTTATGTTTGTGAGATTAATGATGGTGTCACATTATTTTACGCATTTTCTAAAAAAAGATATACGCATTTATTTCATTACTTCATTTCGTAATTAGCTTTTATTTTTCAAAAAAAAAAAAGATCAAATTACGATGCAAGTTTTATTAATTCATTCTCATGGTTGTTATTGTTGTTGTTATTGATTATAGATGATATCAAATATCGTCATCATCATTACTTTTTATTATAGATTGCAGATACGCAGCTGGTAAAAAAAATTAATAATGTTGTTTATTTTTTTATTATTATTATTATTATTATTATGAATATTATGTGGGTGGCTCTGTGACTCGTTGCCATGTGGTGAAAGAGATGACAGTTATATAACTTTGGTTTTTATTATGATGATGATACGCTGCTTTTTTATGTTGGGGTTCACCACAGGACAAATGATGAAACCAATGTTTTGTGTTTTAAACCTCCTATATATATATAGACAAGCGGCAAGTTTTTTTTTATAATGCATTTTATTTTCAATTGTTGACAATACTCCACGGAGTAGTATTCAAGTATTCACTTCTCTATTTTTTTTATTTTTTATTTTTTTTCAATTATAATTATAATTATTTCCAATGTAAAATGTCTGCCCACATACTTAAAATTTAATTTTTTTTTGTGTGAGACGTGCTTTGCCTGCACACATACTCTCTCTAGTTTGTTTTTGTCTTCTGATTTTTGTTGTTGTTGGTTAAATCGAACTGTCTCATTCCTTCATGATCATTGATTGTATTTGTATTTGACGATGATGTCTTCATCCTGCTCTTTCCAAACCGATCTGTTGCGTGTGTTTTTGTTTGATGTCTCAGACAATCGATAGGATACCCTTTTTTAGATATATATATATATGAATAATAAATGATAAATGGTCTTAATATACCTAGCGCTTACTTATTCACGATCGTGACCATCCTCTAATTGCTTTACAGTAGCACATTTACCCCGGGTAAGCAACGGAACACTCAACACTTAATTATACGCGAATTCATTTTAGATAAATCGTTATTCCGTTGTTCTTCCAAGTTGCTCTAGGAGCAGTTTTGACCCCCATGTGGCCGAGTGGATATGTTATGTTGTCGGGCTCGTAATAGCGATGATGACATTGTGGGTTCAAACCCTGGTTAGTGTTACAAATGTTGAATTAATTCTTAGGAAAGACGCTTTACTCATTTTTTAAAAAAATGTTTAAAAAACTCAGGCAGAGAAAGACATTGTTAATGTGATGCGCCTGACAGATAGGCTGTTCTGTATGCTCCCTAGGAGTTGATAAGGACTTTGGAATACAGGCCCGTGTTGGTGGGGGGGGGGGGGGTGAGATGGTTTAGAGTTTGTAATCATGCAGAGATACAGGCTATATATCCATCGTATTATTTAGCTTAGACTTGAACCCATTGCTCCACCCAGGTGTAAAAATGGGTACCAGCTTACAACTGGGGAAGTAATCTTCGATAGACCAGCGTCCTATCCAGAAGAGTGACGTATTGTCACTCAGCCTGCTTCACGCTACGGAAACCGGGATAAGCACCGGCTCTATGGGCCTCATGGCTCGAAAAGACTTTACTTTGAACCCTTTGCTGGTGGAGTCAAGTGTCATAGAGGTTGACACTAAAATAATATACTTCCTCATAGTGATTGTACCTCGTGCTGGTGGTACTGGTTGTCTTTCTAAATTGCATTTTAATCAATAAAGTCGAAGCAGTAACTAATAATAATGAGAAATATACATCAACTGTACTAGTAGTACTAGATGGATAGATAGCCTGGAATAATTTTATAGGAAACACAAATACTATGACCACGTTAGATGGTCAGATTGGCCAAGTTTTGCCTACGGATGTGTCGTGTCGGTAGATGGTGGTATAGGAAGAGTTAAAGGCTTGACTGCCAATTATAGATTTGTCTAATTTACAAAGGCTGCTGTATTTCAACACGAGGATTATATTATTATATTACTTGACACGATCTAATTAGAAATTTTAAAAATAGATCATAATTGGCATAATTTATGATAGAATGGGCATCCATTGCATACACCATCGGCATTCTTTTATTTTTGGTCTCCATACCAGAGGGGAGGTTGCGATTAGTGATAGTGTGATAGGTCATAGGTCATGTTGTTTTCTTAAACTTCCCCAGCAATTTGACCACTTGCTATATATACGTATCAGTACTGTATCAGTAAATCTCTATGTTAATGTTAGTGGTTTGTTGTATCGCGATATTCAATATTCGAAGAAAAAAATGAAAAGATTTTCAAACTCAATTTTTTTTTGTAATATTGTAGTTTCAAACACAAAGAGATCTGGTGGGTTGGGTGGGCTTATTATTGTTTTATTATTAATATTATTATTATTATTATTATTATTATTGTTATCTTTGTACAAAATCCCAAATCACTGATGTTGTAGTTGTTTGACAGAATTGAGTTGTGAGCGATCGACCGAGTTGTTGTATTTTTGGGTTGTGGCTAGCTGGGCATGCATTTTCATCATCCAGGTTTGTCATAAATTGTGCGTGGATACATTATTGGAGAATACATTTTGGATGCCACCATGCCTTTAGAATCATTCATATCGTTTTTTGATGTTGATGATTGTTTGTTTTTGTCCTCAGTCTCAAGTCAATCATAAGTGTATTTTTTTGGGTTGTGTTTTCCTGTTGACAATGAATGGTACAAGTACAAACATGTGTCGCATAGGTTGAAAATTGAAAATGTCATTGATTGATACTGATGATACAAATCTACACAAGATTTTTTTTAAAATGTGAATGCATTGGATGCATGTGGTATACCACATAATATTATTAATTATGCAATGCATCTGAGACCATTGACAATACTACTAACTACAATAGAATTGGTTTTATATCTCTCATTAGTTTTGGTTTATACAACTGCCCAAGCGGTAGGGTCTCATATTCTCCAACCTTGAAACCTGTCGTCTTTACCACTGGATGACAATAAATGGGTCAATAACATTTCCTTCGGTCTGTCTAACAATAACAAATACACATTCTATTTAATTTTTAATTTAGAATTGAATAAATTTTGTATCCAATTTTATTTTTTTGTTCACCGTCAATTCACAGGTTGTTTGATTGAATGACAATTTCCTGTGTTTTTATTAGTTTCAGAAGTAGGGGAAATGGAAATTATATATTTTAGGTCTACCTTTTTGCGACAGATTCATTTCATTTCATTTAACTTGCATGTATAACAATCACCAGCCCATGCAGACAATCTCATCCAAGACTCAATTTCAATCCTATCTTTGGGAATTTTTTATTTTTTTTTAATTGATTGAAAGACTCAAATGTTTGCTTTTTTAAAAAGTGTGTTTTTATGTATTTTATATATACTCATAACTATTTTGTTGGATAAAAAAATCGCATCTCCAAAATGACTCTTTGTCTGTATGATACAATGTGTATACTATTCTGTATTGTCATTGTATGGAAATTGATGCATGTTTGAAAGTAAAAGACTAAAATGTTTTTGTCTCTATGTGTATGATGATGATGATGATGATGATGATAATGATGATGATGATGATTGTGTATGTATAACTAGAACTACTTATGAGAAATGCATGTCAATTTAGAAATGGCGGTTATTGCATATTGTAATATATATATCTGCTTCTATGCATTGTTCTATGCTGTACCAATGTCTCCGTCACGTCTTCAGGTGTTATAAATATGAATATAATAAATGAGGAAACAACAATAATTAACATGCAGTGACATCAAATATTTCAGATCTTCTCGGATTCATCAAGTACAAGATATTTATTTTTTTATTTTTTTTTTATTACTTTTTAATTTTAAAATCAGAAGACAAAACTGAAAGATTGGCATCCTTCTTGCTTCTGTACTGTAAATGTAAACGTATGGTTTTGAATTGTTAATTATAACTATATTTGTCTCTGTGCTATTTTGTTGGTTTTTTTGTTTTGTTTTTATTTGTTGTTGACCATTTACTACACCCGCAGGCTGGTTTCATGCGCGCCGTCGTCGTGGTGGTGGTGTATAAATACATAGAGAGAAATGATTTGATAAGCATCAATTATTATATCATTATTATCATCATCATCATGCTTGCCTGCTTCTGTCCGGTTTGGTTTTTGTTTGTGTTTCTCTCTCTATTCCTCCTCTTCTTCTCCTATCTGCATTTGTATTACTTTCATTATTCTATGTCTATGTTGTCATTTCATTTCATTTTCCAAAAATGTCTACAATATTTGTAACATAAATAATAAAGGCATCATGTATAAACCAACCGTCATCGTTTGGGTTGTGTTGTGGCTTTCTTCACAATTATTTTTCTAATATTTAGATTTATGTGTTTTGTATTATGAATAGACTGCTCAGGTGGTAGCTCTCAGTTGTCCTATAACTCTAAATGAATAGTAGCCACTGGGGTAACAGCAAAGTGTTATGGTAAAATGTATGGACCTCATGTCACATTGTTGTCCAATTTACTAGTACTAGTAAAGGTATTTTTAAACCGGGATCTGTATAGCAACATCCCAAAAGTTTGTTTGTTTGTTATCGATTCCCTGTAATACCGTAATTAAACAGTGTAGGGACCAACTCTGGGTCTGGCCGAGGA